>JADPWL010001634.1:0-14633 GCA_019059595.1 Marasmia exigua | reverse complement strand
CCTTATCGGCGTTAGGTGAAATAGAACACTCCAAAGTGTATCGCTACCGCCATAGGCTTTACACAGTGTAGAGTCGCCCGCACGTGTCGTTTAGATTAAGAGATAGGACCGATCCTATCTCTACCTCCGAAGGATTACACCCTGTACATGCGTTTCACACTTCAGTTTAGGAACTGCTATTTATGAGCAGTTAATCATTTTGTAATTGATTGTAACTCGATTGAGTTACAATGGCCAAACATGCCAAATTGGTTAATTTAATTAGATTAATGTATAACTCTAGGCAGTTAAATTGCTTAAGAGATTGCCGAATTAGTTTTTGCAGATGAACAACTGCGGAGTTAACTTTTTTTTTTTTTAGTTTATGATTTTTAGTTTTAATTTTAGAACGAGGGTTTTTTTAAATAAAATGTTAAGAAAAATTGAAAATATTGACAGTAATTTTGTAACTACGCTTCAAGTTTAAACAGCACTCCTGAATAAAACTGGCTGGCTGATGTAACGAAAGACTCAAGAATTGAAAGTCCGGATAAGGTTGGGGAGAAAGTTTCTTCGCATTTTTAAAAAAAATTCAAAACATTTTATAATATAAATAAATAAATATTTCACAACATCACATACATTGACTCCGAGATTGGTAGCTCAAGCACCTGTGTTACGGATATCAGAATCAAGTGTGATTACAAGTGGGATTACAAATATATACATATAATACTTTTCTTTTGTAAATACATACTTATAATACAAAGCAAACATCCAGACCAATACAAACAAACATGTTCATGCACACAAATGTTTGTACTGTGCGGGGATCGAACCCGCAACCCTTGTATCCGAGGCAGCGTTCATTACCACTGTTCGGACCGGGTCGCAGTTCAAGTCTCAAATTGTTCGCAGTAGAGTTCAGAATCGATAGTCCTGCCTGGTGGTAACAGCTCATAATGAATAATGCCCTTCCAATCCTACCACACACACAACATCACCTTATTGCGAGTTAACCCGGGTGTCGCCACCGTCTGTGAAGCCTGACCGGCCTTTAACCACGACCTTTTTCGCACGTTCTTGTCGTACGTGATCCACTTTTCATCACCAGTTATCAGCTTCTTCAAAAATGATTCGGTTTCGTTACGTCGTAATAAAGAAGCACAAATGAGTACACGGTTCACTAGGTCCATAAACATCGCAAATTTTTTTCGCGGCTTGCGTTGCATTTTTACCTTTTTGTAGTAAAATTTTAAAATGTATCGAATTTCTTCATTAGATTCACTCATCTTGACAGCACGAAATACAAACGAAAATCACACATTTTCCCAATTTAAATTTGGAATTATGTTCTTTAAAATTTTAACTTTCAATGATACAACAAAGCCGCCAAGTCCAGCAAGAGAGCACAAAAGAAAGCTCGCTTCGACCATATTGCCCGTGTGGGAGCCAAACTTGCTTCGTACCCTTCCGGGAGTAAAGCATTTTGGTCCCTCGCAAAATCGGTTGAGGAGAACTTCTGCCGCCCGACACTTCCGCCACTGCTGAAGCCTGACGGCTCGCTGGCCCACGCGGCGACTGAGAAGGCAAATTTATTTGCCTCTCTTTTTGCCGAAAATTCACGATTGAGCCCTACCAATCAAAAACCACCCCAGTTACCTTTTTGCAGCTCTAAAATGCCACCAGTGTGCATCTTTCAAAAAGAGGTACTAAGGGCACTCCGAGGCTTAGACGTGAATAAGGCTAGCGGCCCTGACGGTATATCAGCAGTGGTATTGAAGACCTGTGCTCCCGAGTTGTCTCCTGTTCTTACCCGTTTGTACCGTTTTTCTCTGCAGCATGGAGTGGTCCCGAAGTCCTGGAAGCTTGCTAATGTCCAGCCAGTGCCTAAGAAAGGAAGTCGGGCCGATCCTTCCAACTACCGCCCCATCGCAATCACCTCCATACTTTGTAAAGTTATGGAGCGTGTATTGAACAAGAGAATTCTTAGCTACCTAGAAGACAATGACCTTCTCAACGATCGGCAGTACGGCTTTCGCCAGGGCCGATCTACTGGGGATCTTCTTGTGTATGCTACTCATAATTGGGGTGAGGCAATGGACAGGCACGGTGAGGCTCTTGCAGTCTCGCTGGATATCTCCAAAGCCTTCGATAGGGTCTGGCACGACGGCCTTCTTAGCAAAATTCCAGCTTACGGAATTCCTGCTAATCTTTGCCTATGGATTTCGGACTTTCTGAGGAACAGGTCGATTCGGGTAGTCGTAGACGGTTGCTCGTCCGATCCGTTGGCGATTGACGCTGGAGTCCCTCAAGGGTCTGTTCTCTCTGCAACCCTTTTTTTGTTGCATATCAACGACCTGCTTATGCCCGGTATCTTTGGGTACGCAGATGATAGCACAGTTGCAGAGAGATACATGTCCGACGCAAGGGCTGGTTCGGCTGAAATCCATGCATGCAGAGAAAAGATGGTTGGACGGGTGAACGCGATCCTTGAAGCAGTCTCCGATTGGGGGGAAGCTAACAGAGTCGTGTTCAACGCTTCCAAAATACAGGCGTGTCTCTTCAGCTCTAAGCGGACCGCTTTCACCTTGTCCCCCACTTTTCAAAACGTGTCCTTGCCTGTTGCAGACACTCTAAGTCTACTAGGTATGGACCTAACCTCCAACCTTAACTTCGGTCGCTCTATTGAGACCAAGGCAGCCACTGCTGCTAAAAAACTTGGTATCCTATGCAAGGTTAGGCGATACTTCACGCCGGAACAGGTTCTTAAACTCTATCAAGCTCAAGTTCGGTCGTGCATGGAGTATTGCAGTCACCTATGGGATGGCTCTGCCAAGTATCAGCTGGCTGCCCTCGACTCGATTGAGCGTCGAGCCATGAGGTTAGTTGGTGACGCAGAATTAGTGGATGGTAAATCCCAAAGCCTCGCTCACCGACGTAGAGTGGCCAGTCTATCGGTTTTTTATAGGATGCATTTTGGAGAGTGTTCGAATGAGCTTCACGACCTGATACCACCTTCTCCTTTCTACCACCGGACATTGCGGAAGACGACAGGAATCCACCCTTACACTGTGCAAGTTCCACCAGCTCGTACTAAGCGGTTCGCTTCCTCTTTCTTGGTACGAACTGCTAAGGAATGGAACAACTTGCCGGCTTCTGTATTCCCAGAGAGCTACAATTTGGGTGTCTTTAAGTCGAGAGTGAATAGGCTTCTTCTGGGTAAGCACGCTACATCTTAGACCTTATTATCACTTTCCATCAGGTGAAATGAGGTCAAGTGCAAACCCATTTAATATATAAAAAAAATTACCAAAACCAGCCTGATACAAATACTATATATAGCCAAAGAGATTTTATTACAAGTTCATACATACTATAATGCGAAAAGACTTTTTCCCCAACCTATTAGATGAAGACGATGCCAATAATGTCTGTTTGCTTGTCTGCAACCTATCACCTAAAAACACTTGTTATTGGCTGCCAGGCATCCGGATAAAGCGGGACATAAAGTCCACGCTACGAAAGAAGGCCCGCGGAAAAAAAAACACGGGACTAGAATTGTAGATTCCTTGTGCGTATACATATAAATAAAACTCAATTTGAATGTGGATGTGACAAAAGTGGCGCTTTGGTGACGCGGACTCTAATTAGGCTTTTTGGTAGCGTATCCAGCAAAATACTGTTTTTTTTCGACTAGAGGCGAGAAACGAGCAAGCGAGTCACCTGATGGAAAGTAATCAAGGCAAAGCCAGAGAGATCGCTTATACAATTTGGACATATATAAAAATCGGTAAAAAACTTTTAAGTTAAACGGTTTCATCTCATGTGCACTGAAAACTAGAAAATAATAATAACAATTAGGTATTTTGAACTTATAGTTCAGAAATATTTTGGTACCAAGCAGAATAGCTTTTAGGCATATTAGACTAAAATAAAAACGTGGGGCCCCTCTGAAATCCTACCTATGGCAAAGCATATCTTTATACTTTGTAGATCATGAGCTCGGCGTTCGCTGGTGAAACCGCCACGGCTGGTTATTGATTGTTAAAATCTTCAGTTACGATTATAGTAAGTCGATGCAATCTACACTTAGTATAGAAGAAAGTATTACAGCAATATTTAATGGGCCCCACGTTTTTATTTTAGTCTAATATGCCTAAAAGCTATTCTGCTTGGTACCAAAATATTTCTGAACTATAAGTTCAAAATACCTAATTGTTATTATTATTTTCTAGTTTTCAGTGCACATGAGATGAAACCGTTTAACTTAAAAGTTTTTTTACCGATTTTTATTTTATAGTTTTTAGTATTTAACGGAAATGCCTACCGAATATTCCTCATTCTAATTAATTCCTTTAGTGCATCATTATTACATGGTTTTTTACCCGATAATTTATTACAATCTAATTCCTCAATACACAGCCCTTCCAGAGACTTGATCTGTCCTTTTAACGTCACACAATCTTGGACATAACTGTTCTGGACACGACTACTCATGCCCTCACCTAATACGCCATTTTGTAACCACATTGAAATCCAAGATGGACGTGGCCACGTCCAATTTGGATTTCAATTTTTTATAGTATATTGTATTCTTCTTGTTGAGCCCTTTCATTTGATACCCATATTGATGGGATTAATAAAACATAAATTATCCGCCATTTTGTAGCGGCGGCCATCTTGAATTTATAATGATAATGAATAAACATAATTGTATTGTCACCAAAATCCAAAGTGTATACAAAATTTCAGATTAATCGGTTGACAGGAACATGGTGAAATTTGAATTACAAAATTTGATCCAAGAATAAATAATAAAACAAACAGGGTGAGCTAAATAAAACCGTTTAAAAAAGCCTGGAGTGGCTGCTTAAGTATTTATAAAGCAAACGGATAATTTCGCTAACATAATACGAATGCGTGACATTTTTGCACTTCTGAGAAGGGTTGTTTCATATGATGCAAATTCTTTACTCCATCAGCAAATTTTCTTGAGCTTTATAATTTTTTTTCTCAGATTTTGAAAGAATTTTAACTCATTAAACATAAAATATGATTATTTTTATTATTATTTTTGTCTGTCAATATCAATTACGATCTAGGCTCTAGGAAGTAGACTCTTGAAGTTGTTTGTTTATCATCATTTTCCATATCCATGGGCACCTGCAATTACTTGCCATCAGAATGTGAATCATCACTGTGCTTTTTAAATGGAGCCTATTCTTGGATCATGATAAAAATATATCCATCCTTAGCATCCAATTACAAAATCTATAGCCAGTCGTCCGTAATAACATGAAATTGAAACATGCAATAAATAGCATTATCCGAAACTGCATGACTGTATACTCGCCGTGCGTACTAATGCCGAAGCCGAGGGTCGACGCCCGTGCGAACGGGACGGAGATACGCAAAGCAATGAGAGAGACAGGGAGGAAAGACAGAGGTGCTGGCAAATGCGGTCGTAAAGTAGACTTGGTTTGTGCTTTTTGTGTCAGTTAGTGATGCGGCCAAAGTCGACATTTATAGTGACTGCGAGTTGCAGAAAGCGAATCTGAGCATATACTCGAAAAAGTCCAATTGTGCCTTTCTACCATTAGCTCGGCGGTTTTTTTTAATTATGGCGGACAGACGGCTCACCTGATGGTAAATGATTATTACCTACCGCCCATGGACATCTGTAATACATGAGGGCGTTGCCGGCTCTTAAGAAAGGTTTAAGCTATGTTCTTGAAGATCACCAGGGTATCCTTCGGAAACACCATCATTGGCAGCTGATTCCACCAGTTTTAATGCGCGGAGAGGGAAAATATCATGATGAAACATACATGCAAGTATCGGATAGTTTCTGAAACGTATATCCATGATTTACATAGTTGGTCTGGATCAAGGGATCATATTGCCTAGGGAGGCATGCGCATACAACATTTGCTATTTTATTATTAAATTAAAATTAATCCTACATTAAATGAGTACGATATTGACCAATGGCAAAGCGGTGCCATTAAAATGAATAATTAATCTATATGAAGTATTCTACTTTCGACTCATCGTGACTCTAGTGACATCGGAACTGGCTGTAAATTAATAAGCACATGGTCCGACTACAATTAAAGTGACCATCATTGAGTAATGGTCCCTTCAATAATAGCTTTACAATTTTCATAAAAATTTTGAATTACTTCATTGGCTATCCCAATTTGTTATTAAGATACTACTACATTTTTTTTTAATCATTTTTGTTTTATTAAAGTTGGTTAAGTCAGCTGAGTTATGACTAACTGACTCACTGCTATTGAATGATCAGTTCAAGCAAGCTGTCGTTTTGTTAAACAGCTGCTTAATTAATTGCTGAACTTTTGAAGCTTTCGTATTGAATACTATCAATTTTTATGGTTTTGAAATGTAAAAAAGAATACTCGAGTGACCAGTCATAGTTGGCTATGACTCGAATGACATCACTAGTGCCAGTTGACTGGGAGAAAAATCTGTTGCGACCCGAGCCTTTGTGGCGAGGAAAGTTGTTGTGGTTTTAGAAAAGTACGCGCTGTTCTGTGGAGTTGCAATATTTCATGTTTAATTGTTTGTTCGGGAATAAAATTCAAATTAGAATGGAAATTTTGAATTTGGAGAGTTCTACCATTCTACAGACCGACCAAGATCAGACGGCACTTCAGTGACATTGACATGGGGGCGCTGTACAATATATTTTCTATGAGAACATGCCAAAAGCACTGATACTTGTAAAGGACACGACAGCGTTAGTTCCGACTTTCGCCACGTGCCAAATTACCATAGGTCGACTGTAGTATCGATGTAGTATCTGGAGTCGTAGAGGTCCTACAACTGCGGCATGATCGATCGTTCGAGTCGATTTAAGAAAAGCGACTGGTGTAAGTTAAATGCATAGTAGTATCTCTACTAAGTTTGTGATGCATATTGTGCAGGAGCGCAACATCTGGCGCGTTTGGTAGAGTCCAACATTCAGCAGTGGACGGCAGTTGGTCGATTGCAGAAAAAAATATGTTTACTAATTACAGACACAAACTTACGAAGGCATAGGACACAATACATCGAAAGAAAAATAAACAAAAAAAAGATTAAATGGAATAGTATAAACTAAATACATACCTACTTACTTATAATAGCTACTAGCAATGAAACATAAAAAAACTTATATCACAGTCGCAGCATCACAAATGGTAAATTATAGCTTAGTGGTTGGTTTGCTGAGAGGTAAACGGTAGGTTTTGAGATGTATGTCCTCAATGTTAAGACATGTCAAAAGAAATTCTTGACAGACAACGTGTTTTTCAGACCACCGTGGATGGCTCCAAATCCCACAAAATTCTGAAAAAAGTCTGTTTTAACTTTGGTTCATTAACTTACCACATTGTATGAAAGTTTGGCGATTAAACTGGCGAGTTTCTTGCCGGATCTTCTCGACCAGAAACAACATTCCGAGCCGGTGGTAGAATCGCATTATGTTTTTTTTTTATTTTATTTTATGTATCTACATATATATTAAGATGTAAATTATACATAATTACTTATAAATAGTTTTAAATTATTCAAAATGTATGACGATTTGTAAGTGCTGTGCCTATGCAAATAAAGGATTATTTGAGTTTGACTTTGAGTGTACCCGATAACCCAAAAGGAAAGATGGTGTTACAAACAAAGGTATTGCAGCCATTATAATAAATCGGTCATGGTATCAGATGATATTGGATTTTTTAGTCTTACAACTGGTAATCATAGTTTATCATCATCATCATTATAATATTTGTAAATAAGTTTCATCTCTCATCTACAATAAATATTGCAATCTGAAAAATAACATAGGATATGTTCAGAATCAGAATCAGTTATATGTATATACATATATATAACATTCTTCTGAACATATTATACATTCTCTTGCAAGGTTCTATTTACAAAATAGATCGTGGACGGTAATGACTAATGATAAACGAATATCTAATGTTAATTCAGTAGATGTTGCGAATATCCCGCGTTCCTCTCGTCTCCAATTATCATATTAGCATCTGTCACCAACTTCTACTTAGGTAGTTATTATTGATCTACAGTGAGGACGGTAAAGATAAATAAATAATGTTTATTCAGTAGATGTTGCGAATATCCCAGATATCCAGATGCTGAAATGATAATTGAAGATGGGAAGAACGCCCCCCCGTCTTCAAGTAGGTATCATTTCAGCTACTGTTACCATCTTCTACTATAGTAGTTATTATTGTTTTACTCTGTAGATTCTACAGTGAGGACGGTAATGCTAAATAAATAATGTAAATGTAGTTGATGTTTCAAATAACGTGAGACGTATGATATGGATGCCTACTAACAAGGTTAATTAATAATAATAATAATTTATTTCAACATAACCAGATAGGTACATATTATAAACAAAGTTTGGCCTCTTCTTTTAAGTGCAAGAAGCACTTGTGCCAGAAAAGGCCGCTCTTCCTTAACACTTATTACATTCTAAGGTACAGATAAAAACGTAACAATAAAAAACAGTATTATAAATAATAGTAAAATAAATAAAGTTAAGCATCTAACAACATTAATTGATGAAGATACCTTATGAAGACTTAGGTTAAGAAAGATATGGCATGGGGACTCAGGTGCATCTACCTCCACGAGTGGCCTTGCTGGTAATCAGTTCTGTCCTGATTCCAGCTTCGGTTGGTATTAGGCAGAAACGGTTACCGCGAAGCACGGTTTTTCCTGGGCAATGACGGGTAGTAATTCATTCGTGGATTGCTACCTGTTAGCCGAAGGATGCACACCCGACGGACCGGCCCTGTCGTGCGACCGCGTTGAAGCGCACTTCGCTACAGGGGCCTACCATTGTCGCGCCGAGGGTCTGAGGACCGGCGTCTTCGCGTCGTTCCCTGACGGTGCACTCGGACCCGTGAAAGCGGGTTAACCATTGCACAGCGGGGTTGCAGGCGCCATTTTTGTCTTCGGACCTGGGGATGCTGTGGTTCCGGCCCCGCCCGCGCGGGTTGCGCGGGGGTTTTTCCGGCGTGGCGCTTTGACGTCGGCATCCCCCTAGAGTGGAGCGCCTCCGGGCGCAGTGGCCGCAAGGCCCACGTTTGGGGACCTGCGCCGCAAGGGTCGCAGCCAGCGGATTGCGGTGGTAGGTCGGAGTTGTTTGCGTCGCGGATTTCCTCGGCTCCGCAGCCAGCGGAGTCGGTTTCTGCGACGCGTTATTATGTTGAAAGCCTGCGGGTTTTGTCCCTAACTCGCCATGCACTGCAACCAGCAGTGTATGTGCGGGGAGGGGTGCCCGCAGTCCTCCTCTCGGTGGTGCTTGCACTGGATCCAGCAGCATGGGTGCTACCCGGGAGGTTGAGTGGGAGAGAGGCCGAGCTGGCGAGCCTCTTCGCCCTGACCGGGCGACGGATGAAGCCTCCGTGGCAGTCCTCACCCCGGTCTGAGTCTTTCCTGGGCGAAGGATGGAAACGCCCCAGTGTTTTTATTGGGTATGCCTCCGGACGGTCTCTGATTAGCAGATACCTAACCCGGAGGAGAGCCCCTCTCAGCGTGCATAAGGTGCATTTTCACTGGGTCATCAAAAAAAAAGATATGGCAAGACACTTGACATTGGTGTTTATAGAATGGACGAGGCTAATTATATTAATGCACCTTCAATACAGTGAACCGTATTAACGGTTAAGATACCGTATAAAGTTGATAAGAGCAAATACAAAGTTATTTAAATAATCAAAACTCGCTGTCAACAATAAAAATAGCCACCATGGCTAATATAAATAATGAGTGAACAATCAGGCACGATTATATAAAAATATCTTTAAAAATGTATTGGACTCCTTTCTTTCCCTTTCTCACTCATAGTTTTGTCCGCGTGGACTAATTTGTTGTTCTCTCGTAGGAATGAGACATTTTAGTAGTAAATACCCCTATGTTAATTTTGAAAGAAGAAAGAAAATACATTTAGTGACTGTGACAACCAGAAAAATTTAATACAGTAGGCATAAACAGACACGATCACAGATACAAAGAGGAGGAGGCGATACGAGAAGAGATGTGTGTCTGGTGTGGCATCAGGTCCGAGACTAGCATTTGCTGCTACGCATTCCGCAGTTGCCACAGAAGAGCTGTTTTATGGTGGACGGTATTAATAGTGAGTACTAGAACATATGATTACAGGCCATTGATTAGTGCAACCATTAGACAATCAACATCCTTTATTTTGCAGTTATGTACTTAAATAAATGTTACGGATCACCGAAACTATTACCACTATACTCAATCATGAATCAAACCGAGAAAAAAAATCTCCTTAATTTTTAATTAACGCCTCTTACACATTTGTTTGCGTTTCATAACCACTATGAAGTGTAAACAAAAGGGGTTCGTACTCCCACACAAAGCATTTCTTTCACGCTCCGAAAGTTCTGCGGGAAATTCGTGGCAAAACGACGCCGAATTATATTGTAGGGTGCCGATAATGAAAGCTTCGTAGCCGGGAACGCGTGCCGTAAGCCGAGGATTGGGCTTTTCAGTCACAGGGACCACACGCTTTGCGGGTATAGGTAAGGAATAGGCAAGTAGGCACGCTTTTTAGAGTAAAAAAAATATTACATTCAAAAAATGTTTTGGTTCTATTTTTAGGGTCCGTACTCAAAAGGAAAAAAACGGAACCCTTATGGATCACGTTGTTGTCCGTCCGTCTTCCGTCTGTCAAGACCCTTTTTTCTCAGGAACGCGTGGAGGTAGAAGCTGAAATTATATCAATACTCAGGTCTACTGTCCTTGAAGCTGTGAAAAATCAAACTTCTACGCCTACGCAATCAAAAAGATACAGCCGTTTATGCCGCAAATTCTTCGGACACTTGCTAAGAATCAAAACAAAGAGGGTGCTTTCCCGTTGAACTCAGAATCTTGAAATTTTGGTAGGAAGCAACGTCTTATTGCATAGATGAAGAAAAATTAGGAAACCATAAATTTTTAAGTTACATGACATAATATATATTTTTGTAATAATTTTCAAACCTTAACTACCCATCCTCATAACGGTAGAGGTATTAAATTGAATTTCATACCAAATACTCAAGTCTATAATTACCTTTAAGTGTAACAAAAATCAAACTTCTATGTCAACGCAATCAAAAGAAAACAGCAAATTTACGCTGCATATTTTGAAACTCGCAAGTATCGCAAGGGAATCAAAACCTAAAGGGTACTTCCAAAGTCGACCTAGAATCTTGAAATTTGGCATGAAGCAACGTTTTAAGCACACATAAAGGAAAAATTTCCGAAAAACCTTAAATTTTTAGTTACATTACAAAGTATATACTTTTTTTAATAAATATAAACTATTAATTTTTTCCTCCGAAGCGTAGAGCTTAGGGCGAACTATCAAGTTGAAAATTCATACACATACTTAGATCTAATGCCTTTAACCGTGAGAAAAAAAATCTAAGTCACGGCAAAAACGCAAAAGCAAAAGTACAACCATTGATAACGCATATTTTGAAACTCGCAAACTACACGCAAGGGAATTAAAACCTAAAGACCCACTTCCGTGACTTAGCAATCTCGAAATTTGGTAAGAAGCAATAGCTTACAGCACAGGTAACAGAAAAATCGAAAAGCTTAAAATTTTAAGTAGTCTATACCACCAAAAAAATTGTGATTGTAAACATAATTGTAAGTTACAGCAATGACCGCGAGTTATTAATACTTATGTATGGGGAGGGCAACATTTCAAAGAAAGACGAAATAGCCTTATCTTTATATTTCGACGTTTTTATCGAATGCTATGTGTTAATATAAAATAAAGGATTACTTAAACGATAAAGAGATCTTTGTCTTAAATTTAGCTCCCTCCACTTTCCCCATTGTAATGTATTGAATTTCATTTTGCAATAAAAAAATACAATACTTATGACTCGATTTTGTATTTTTTTTTACTAAGTGACATATTTTGCTGGCGAATGTAATGATCTTCTTGACAAAAAAAGAAGGAGGATTTTTTAAATAGAAGTACACGTAGTACGCGAGTTTAGTACGTTTTAAGGGCGATGGTAGCTCCAGTGGGCAAGAAATCGAAAGGCCTCGAATTTGTCCGAGGTCGTAGACCGAATTTGAGTTATGTACATTTGGAAATTCCGCCAGCGTTAAGAGAAACAGCGTGAAGAAACATGCACGTTTTTTAAACGTACATTGCGAAATGGACGCAGTCGCTAGTCCGCTTTAATTGTAATGGACAAATTTCATATTTTTTAAACATGTCCATATTGTTTTTTATATGAAAAATAGACATAAAATGAACAGACCCATATTTTTTCTTTTTTTCCAATTTGTCATTTTCATGCATAAAATAATTATCTGAAATTCTTTTTATTCTAAATAGGGACGTAAGCGCCCAAATGACGTCATCGGACGGCTGAAATACAGCGATATTCCTTTGCTTCTCATTGTTTTGATAAAAAAAAAGCGTACTACTGTCATACTATGTCAACATTGTCAAACGTTCATCATACATTCAACGTTGACAAGTTGTCTTTTTTTTACAGTTACATGTCATGGGTTTGGGCATTCGTAAATTAAAACTTATCAATGTGCTAAGCAAAGAAATATTTTACATTCTGCCGTCGATGAACGTCATCTTACGGTTTTTAGCTTTTAATTTTTTCTCCAGTAAATAAGCAATATAAACAATGAATAAATATATATTCGAGCAGCGGAAAAGTACACAAAGAAATTGGTATTTTTTTGTTTCAGGGGAAAAACTTAGCAATTTGAAATGTGTCCCATTTAGAAGGCCATGGTACCTTGGGTTACAAAGCGGACAGCTTTGGAATGAAACCGGGAACCAGAGATAAACGAAGCGGTCCTCATATACCTCTCCTTTACCCAATTTTGTTTGTTTTTTAAACGCAATCGTCAATTAAGTCTCGCCTTTCCTACGATTTCACGACTGCTTACCACACATCAGTGTCATTATGACTATAAATATTATACGTTGCGTGACGGCCGTCGAGTGCAATGGCGAAGAACTTGTAATGAGCGAAACGAATGACGAGTGACGGTATGACGTGCACGTGTGGAATGCCACGTGTATTCTGGGGTTAAAATTAATTGCGATTATATTGCTATTTTGTGGAAATTCAAAGACATGCTTGTGACTGGGAAAATACTATGTGTTCTTTTAAAGGATCATACGGATGATAGATAAAGCATTTTATTGTACAGGGTCTGGTGGTAGTTGTAAGGTTTTACATATAAGAGTATTGTTCTTGCAAACTAAGTATGATTTTTATTTCTAATTTGTGGGAATCGGACTGAATAATAGTGAGTATATGATAGATTCTGATGATTTTTTGTGTGGAATATATATGCGTATGTAAGTTTTATCTTTTTCTAAATAATGTATTTCTATTGTATGTGCTACCACGCGGGGTGGACGACTTCACACACACTTTAAAGTTTGGTTCTGTAACATATGCGAGCATTCTCACGGTGGCCCTTACACCGATGGGCTCATGAGGATGGGATTATTGCGAGTTTAAAGCTTTCTTAAGTGGAAAAGCTTATTGGTGTTTAAATATATTCTAAAAACTTGAAGTTTTATTTAACAATACTTAGAAGACAAAAAATTAAAGTATCTTACCTAATTTAAATTATTCAACAAAAAAACACAAAGCTATAGATGTTTCCGTGTTATACTAATGGTGCCAATCAGCTGTTCTATCACGGCAGAGTGACCAGACGCTGGTATTCTTGAAAACGATTAGAGACTAGTTGGCAGGGGGAAATACTACTTAGGCTATTTGTTTAACATAAACATAAAAATATCTCAGATAATGACATGTTGACAGTGTAGTAACTTAAATTAAGGACACTTGTGACGCACAAGTGTACTTAATTTTAAGTTTACTATTGTCAACATCTCATAGGCCATCCAGGACCTCATGAGCCTCCGGTATCCTCATTCACGCAGCGAAACCTGTGTTTCGCTGCTTGAGTGAGAAAAATACGGAGGCTCAATCCGGGGGATAGAAGGGGTTAAAGGTTGGCAGACGTACTTGTTACTCCACTGCATGTCGCGGGTGTCCAGGGCGGCGGCCAATTGATTACCATCAGGTGATCCGTTCTGTTCGTATGCCTACTATTACTTAAAACGAAAATGGCTCATTAATATTTACTCATATTAAGATGACGGGTAGGTTGATATCACTAGCGACGCCAATCGATTTCAATTTAGCTACCAAGACGCGAAAAATTGATTCACGCCAAAAGCGTCCACTTTTTGACGTGAATCATTTTTTCTGTACGCGCCTGACCCACATTTGTGCCTGGTTATTTAATAAATAGTATGTTTTTTTAAAAATAGATCGGTTTGGTAGCTAAAAATAAAAAATCGATTGGTTCGGTCGTTAGGTGTGCCGCTTTTTTAAACAGATCGTCACCTCAATTAGCTCTACTATATCTTAAAGAATTGGTTATACTTTTAAGACATCTTGGATATCAAAAGGACTATTAATAGAATCAATTTCAGGGTACCTACCTGTATTGTGTTTAGTGTTGGATTTTATCTCTGTTGCGGAGTCACCAACAATAAACATTATTGGCACACTATTGTGCAAAAAAAGACA
>JADPWL010001632.1:0-12593 GCA_019059595.1 Marasmia exigua | reverse complement strand
ATCTACAAATGTGACCAGCGACAAGGACATGGGAGAGGTAAAAAATCGTGATTTTCGTGTGACCTAATTTGTGTATTTGTTGTGGCAACATAGCCTATCATAAGGTTGAATTTCGTTTTACGTTACCTATTGTTGTCTGGTGTATAAACGTTGACGATGAGGCAGTCTTCGTCCAGGTGTGTGCCCGGGGGGCCGAGGAGGGGACACACGGGACCATCCTCGCTGGCGTCCACAACTTCAGGGTACGTTTCTATCAGTTTGGGAGGCTGCAAATGTTAAGCGATTCATTTAGCTTTAAAATGTCTGCCATCATCAATCCAATTGCATCATAATACCATATTGCTTTGACCATAACCTAGGATTTCTGTGGTCTGGTAATTACAATAAAGCGTCTGCCGTCTGAACTTCGAAACACGGGAACCAGATCTACTAGATCGTGGTTACACTTTCAGAATATCATAAATTGTAGATATAATATTGAAACTCGATGCCATAGAGTAAGGGAGATGCCACACTGGCGGATTGCAGACGTTTTCAAAGAGGAGCGGCGACATCACGGCCGGGAAGCGTTCACGTCGCGGATGCGCAACGGATTTATTTATTTATTTATTTAAAACTTTATTGCACAAATTTTGATACAATAAGGCGAACTTAAGGATTCACCGGCGTGTTTCTACGTGCCCGCCACAATAAAACTATGGCGTTCAGAGTTATCCCCACCGGATCAGTCTCGCTTCCGCTGCGTAATTGCGGACATCTTCGCCGCGCCACAGATATTATAATATATTTATATATGTAGGTATGTATAATAATGTTAAGGTGACGGGTAGATCACCCTAGCGACGATTTGTAGTATTGTAATTTGTAGCTACTAAACCGGATCTATTTTAAACAATTTCGGGGTTACAACTTCTCGGCAAACACTTATACTATTTATTAAATAACCATGCACAAATGTTGGGCCCAACGCGTACGCGAAAAATTGATTCACGCCAAAAGCGGCTATTTTTGGTGTGAATCAATTTTTCGCGTACAATAACGGACCCAACATTTGTGCATGGTTATTTAATAAATAGTATAAGTTTTTGCTGAGAGGTTGTAACCCCGAAATTGTTTAAAATAGATGCGGTTTAGTAGCTAAAAATTAAAATCGATTGGCGTCGCTAGTGTGCCCTACCCGTCACCTTAAGTAATGTGTAGTTATTATATACTTATTAATGTTTCTTTCCTTACTAGTAACTATACAAATTTTCCTTTCGAAGCACCACTGCACTTTCTGCAGGATGCAAAGGTTGACTGGAAGAGAATGCCTCGCGGCATTAAGTTCGCCTGATTGTGTCAAAATTTGTACATGATGTGGGCTTTTCCAAAAAAATAGTACAATGGACGTTTTTGACCTGGTTTCCATTTTGAACTCCTTTTAAAAAAAATTGGTCCACTATTTTAAGCTGATTTTGGATTCAGGTGAAAATTCAATGTTTCGGATGTATTTTTATTTAATATCGCTTTAAAAACATTGAAACTGTTATTTTGTATTATTTTTTAAACCTACAAGTTGTCCAATTTTAGTATGTCCCCAAAGCTTTTTTAAAACTTTAGGATGGCATATCTTAAATGATTCCCTTGGCACGTATACAAATTTTGGTGTTTTTAGCAAATATAATATTTGGTTTATGCTGTAATATCAATAATATAATTTTAATATGCCCTAATCCTATTTTAAATAATAAAATTCGGTTGTCCTCGAAATTCGATACTATTAGTCAAGTCAGTTTTGATACCGTCATTTATAATCAAATTACCCTTGAAAGAATATATTTTTTTTGCCGCATGTTGTCAAGCGTGGCGTTTTTAAAAACAACGGTCAGTGTCTGTTTCGACGTGACGCGAAGTGCAAGTGTGAACGAGAATTTTGGGCCAAAAAAAATCGTCAGGTATGTTATTATGTGGTTATCTAATTATATGTTTTAAAATTCAATGGTATTTTTTAAAGAAATCTGACGTTTTATACAAACAAATTGGTGCGTCAGGTGTATATCATAGAGAAAACAAACAATTATTGTGAATTATTACATGTAATATCCTCGAGATTTTTTCGTTCTATTTTGTTACTACAGACCCGGTAACAAGTACATTGACCATCAAGTAACAAAATGGACGTGGGTAAAGCTAATTTCACACTGTAGATTCTTTTTAATTTCCTCGTTTTACAAGCTGAGATTTTATTTCTGATGAAGCTGAAATTTTTGAATTCCCATGTGTAAATAAGATGGCAATTGGCATTGCAATATTATTATGATGACATGGAGCTGATCCCTCTTTTTGTAATGTTATGTGTTGTGATGCCAGTATAATAAAACTTTCTTTCTTTCTTTCTGATAATGAAACTGGAAGATGTCTAAGGGAACTTTTGTTATTAAACAACGTAGCCGTACCGAATTTTCATTATCAGCGCGCGTATCTCATGGACTCGTTAAATAGTGTTACATTAAGTAAATTAATTTTATTGTTTATAATTATGTATGTTAGTCTATAAGGTATTCATAATATGGGCCTGTAATTTTTTTTTATGATTATGTTGCCTGAAATAAATAAATAAATAAAAATATATATATTCTAATCGTCTCGACAAGGGCTTTGGTCCAGGATGGTATCCAGAGACTGATAATCAGTACTTACTATAGGCCTCATAAGAAGGCTCAAGGTCACGGAGGAGGTCAAGGTCAAGGCAAAGTATTTTAATCATTCTTTTTCAGATTGATGTTAATCTACGCACTATAACCAATCACTTCTGTCTGATTCAAGCCAACCGATACAATTATTAGGTGTGTAACTATCTTTATCTTTTTTTACATCATTATTCTTTAAGAAACATCGAAATGTTGTCAAGTCCGAATACCTAGTACTTAATAATAAATTTGTGTTATTATTTACAGAATAGACTTCGTTTTGAAACCCCGAAAATGGTCATCATCGTCGATATTGACAAAATTTTATCAAAAAATGATTTATGGGAATATTACACCTACAATTTAAAGTGGCCGTGGACAGAAACGCACTTCATACTCTCCGACAAGTGTCGTGAATGTAATCAAATTGTAACAATGAGCATCGCTTACGGCTTTCGAATCTCTCACTTCTACTCTCATATGACCAAAAATGATATTAAGTTGCTGTTTAATAATTATCTTTTTTGGTGTGACTATTGTAATGCCTGCATTTATGATCACTACCCAAAAGATGAATGTACGGTTTGTTCTTAGAGGTTAATTTTTAAAATGAATATACCGGAAGATTTTTTTTCCGTAAGGAAAATGATACATTGTATCTAGGCAGGTTTTATATTTTATTAACCAGGTATATAAAAACATCACAGACCCTGCAGTTCCCGAAATCTTCGGTGGCATTAAAAAAATATTTAAGAAATAATAATTTTTTGCATGTTCTTTATGCACATAACAAAGACATAGTTACATTGTAATAAGATTTCAGGGTCTGTGGATTTTATAATAAAAAAAAAAAGACCTACCTAGATGTTATACTAGTATGCCATATCATTTTCCTTACGGAAAAAACAATCTTCCAGTATTAGTTGTTACTTTAATTATTTTATACAACGTCTGGAGACTGAATTTATTATCTAGTTGATTATTTTTTAATGAAACCAAAGTTTGAGTCAAAACCTCAAAAAACTGAACCTAAATCGCCTATAGTTTTTTTTTTATTTTCTTACATACGTCCCAAAGAAAATGGACAATGGTTTGGATTGTGATTTTGTTTTATTTCTAAGAATATTATAATTAAACTGTAGTCTTAAATTTTATAACTTTAGAAAACTGTTAATTGTTTCGTACTTGCAACAAGTAAGTGCACTTATTAAGTATGCCATATCATTTTCCTTACGGAAAAAACAATCTTCCAGTATTAGTTGTTACTTTAATTATTTTATACAACGTCTGGAGACTGAATTTATTATCTAGTTGATTATTTCTTATTGAAACCAAAGTTTGAGTCAAAAACCTCAAAAAACTAAACCTAAATCGCCTTTAGATTTTTTTTTATTTTCTTACAAACGTCCCAATGAAAATGGACAATGCTTTTGATTGTGATTTTGTTTTATTTCTAAGAATATTATAATTAAACTGTAATCTTAAATTATTATTAGTTATAACTAAGATACAGTTTAATTATAATATTCTTTATAACTTTAGAAAACTGTTAATTTTTTCGTACTTGCAAAGGAGATTTAATTTTGTTGATTTTTATTTTTATAGTCGTTTTTTTCTAAATAACTTGAAATTTAAAAATAATGTTAATGCATAGGCAGATATATTACTTGTAAACATATTTTTTTTGTGCAATTTGGAATAAGGGAATTTATTTTTTAATAGGTTTACTCTATACTATACTATTAAAAAAACTACATACTCTCTTCGTGTCATATTTTAATGCTATGATTTAAATGTGACATAGTTAGTTAATACATCATATAAATTGCATTTAATTAATACTATAGTTATAATAATAAAAATATCACAGAAATTTAAAAATATTGTGTTTATTTTCACCCAAGTGCACGGAGCCTAACAATTTTGTCCCATAAAAAATTTTTAAAGTTTATCTAAATAAAATACAAATTCATGGTATTTTAGTATAAATAATGCTTGATTAATAATAATAAATATATTTAGCATTATTTTATCCTTGAGTAGAAGGTTTAGAGTTATTTTTTTATAATTAAAACTAAAAAAGAGTACTCTTAATGGGAGCCATAGTAACAAAGTGGAATGAAACATGTAATTTCTTAATTACTGTAATGTTTTAATTCCTTAGTTATTTAACCAAATTAAAAGACATTTAAATTCAAATATTTAAAAAAAATAGCAGTGTCCTAATTCATTATACTTGATTTTATATTGATTTTCAAAGGTGGTATCAAAATGGACATGATTTTGTTACAGGCAGTCACATTTCCACGTTTTTCTTGAGATTTACATTAATTATGTTTGGACCAATGAGATTTTATTAATTTAAAGAGTCTTTTCTATTGATTCAAGTTTATAATTGTCTCCTACAACAACATTTAAATTTTCGAGCAAAATTTTAGATGTTGTACTATTTTTTTGGAATTGCTCATGTATCTATGTCAGTTCGAAACTTTATTGTTCGAAATTGATACATCGACAACATTTCATCGTAGCCTTTATAGTGCGATGACTTGTTTCTGCGAATTTGTTTGTTCGTAATTAAAGGTAACAAACACTCGAAGGTAAACACGTAGTGACTAAACGGGAAACCCACTCTGGATTCGTCAGACATATGCAGTGAGCATGAAATATTCATAGGTTTTTTCAGACAAAACTTCGGAAGGACGAATAGAATGACTAAAATTGGTTTATTGAATGAATTTGGAAAAATAGTAGTAGTAATCTTAGTTGTCTTATTTAAATAAATACCTATTTATTAAATAACTGGAAAATCTTTGTTTGATAAATTCGCGTATTAGAGCAATGACAAGTGATCGTGTTTGACGCTAAACCAAATTTCAAGTGTGAGTGAAATAAGATCCAAAAGCTGAGTATAAGTAGTCATTAAATAAATAGTAGGTAGATATAAAGGCTCGCCCAGTGAGTGGAGCTTTGATAAAAAAAGGAACTGGAAAAGTGAACATATTAGTATTTAAGGCGAGTCGATTTATGCCCACAACTGTACCACCGGTTGAATTGGACGGTACTCCTTTGAAAACTGTCACCAGCTTCAAGTATTTGGGGCATAAGGTAGTGGATACTTTAAAAGATGATCTCGACATAGAGAGGGAACGCAGGGCGTTGTCGGTAAGGAATAATATGCTGGCCCGCAGGTTTGCACGATGCACTAACGAAATCGTTCTACGCGTGCAGCCTGTGGACCCAGCATACAAAACGAGCCTACAATGCACTGCGAGTGCAATATGACAACGCCCTTAGGATGTTGTTAGGGCTGCCGCGCCGCTGCAGAGCTTCTGGTATGTTTGCGCACGTTAGGGTTAATGGATTTCACGCCATAATACGCAAAAGGATTGCGTCGTCTCTGCAGCGGGTGCGCGACAGCGATAACAATATCTTAAGGATCATAGCCGCCCGTTTCGACTGCCCGTTCCAAAAGTATTGGGTGGAGACGATGATAGGGCTATGTTAAATCTGTCTGTTTTATTTATATTTATATTATGTTTGTATTATGTAAGCTGTAATGTTTCTTTATGTATGTTTGTACTATGGATGTTATTCCGAAATAAAGAGATTATTATTATAAAAATAGATTGAAGTAGCTAGTACCTACCTACCACTACCAGTAGTACCTACCTATTGACGTACTTCAGTTCTGTGGAACAATTTGGCTGCAGGAGTATTTCGGGACGGCTACGACTTAGGGACCTTCAAGAGAATAGCGTACTCTTATTTAAAAAGGCCGCCAACACATTAGCGATCGCTCTGCTTTCGCGGATGTTCATGGGCGTCGTTGATTACTTTCCATCAGGTGACTCGCTTGCTTGTTTGTCCGCCTCTAGCATAAAAAAGAAAGTCTATTGATGTCGCTAATGTGCCGTCGTACGGAACCTACTGATCATATATTAAGGCAATAATAATCTGATTAGATAGGTAATGGAAGAAGATTGGGAGTGAACCTGAAAACGCAGTTCTCCAACTGGTGGCTCAGCGTAGCGAATGCCTCTATAAGCCTGGAACTGCCTTCCGCGGCGTGACGTCATCCACGAACCCTTGAACTGGCCTGAGGGGGACACCGTGACTGGAGCTTCTTGAGGAGTTTGTTCTGATGGTTTAGCTGCAGGTATAAAAAAAATATAGTATCATGAGCCTATGTCCCACTGCAGGGCAAAAACCTCCCTATCCTTTTTCATCTTTACCGATCCCGGGTTGCTGTGGTGTTTTGTTTTTATATTATAGCGGACAAATGAGCAGACGGCACACATGGACATCTGCAACACCCGAGGTATACATACCTATGCGTCGTCGGCTCGTTAGGAAGGAATTCCTCTTCCTCGAGTCGTTTTTCCTCTGACTTACTGAGGGTCGTGATGCCTCCCGTGGGCGGCCAGTTTGCTCTTTATAATAGACCTCCATCTATGTCTGTCTTTTAAGGAAGGAATTACCTACTTAGTCCTTTTTTTTTAAGGTCACCAGGTCGTATCTGTTCAGAAACACCACCAATGACAGCTGGTACTGTAGGCGGTACAATAAAACATTAAAATAATAAAAATATACCCATAGGGGTAATGTAATGTGGACTACTTTTTTCGCACCTAGACTCTCATTCGGTCCATTGTGCGTGACCCCATAGGGGTATAGCATAGCCACTGTATCCATCATTGAATTTACTAAGTCGTCGGTTGACGGATGTGTTACTATTTTACTTTCAACTTATTTTATTGTTTAACTTCGCTGGCTTAGCTAGGTGGCCACCTAGAAAGAATGGGAGACGATCGTGCGGTAAAGCGAGCATATCAGGGACGTCCTAATGGCAAAAGGCCAGTCGGCCGTCCGAGATATCGCTGGAAGGATGAGGTCGGAAAATACTTGCGCGGACTCTCGGCAGATGACTGGCAGGAGGTGGCGCAGGATCGACCAAGATGGAGGCTTTTTATTATCGGAGTGAGAGAGAAGACTCACTATGGGTCGCTGCGCCAACCTAGTTAGTTATTTTATTGTACCGTCGTGCCTCGGAAAGCACGTTAAGCCGTTGGTCCTGAGTTCGGTCGTGTCCCACTGGTGTCCCATCGTAATATGAGGGTAAGGGAATAGAGAGTGCACTTGTGTTTGCGCACACACTTGAGCACTTTTATATATCCTGCGTACGTGGCTGATCGTTAATATTGGCCGCCGTAGCCGTAATCGGTTGCAGGATATTATTATTATTATTTTATTGTACTTAAGACGACGGGTAGCCCTAACTAGCGACACTAATCGATTTAAATTGTTAGCTACTAAACCGGATCTATTTTAAAAATTGATTACCGCCAAAAGCTTGATTACCGACAAAAACGGACCCAACATTTCTGCATGGTTATTTAATAAATAGTATAAGTGTTTACCGAGAGGTTTTACCCCGAAATTGTTTAAAATAGGTTTAGTAGCTAAAAATTAAAATCGATTGGCATCGCTAGTGTGCCCTACTCGTCATCGCGTCACCTTAAAGAGAACTGTCAAAATCTGCGTTACGAATCTATGATGGTCACCATACCTGTATCATTACTCGTTTGTCCGAGAGAGGGCGCCAGTGTATAGCAGACCACTAACAAAACCACCTTTAAGGAAAACATGGTCGCTGAACCACGCGGGTACTGAGCTCCGAGACATGTAGCACCCGTCTTTATATCGATGCATAACAGCCAAAAAGGCGTAAGCGACATTTTTTACGAAATTGACATATATACATCATTGGAATCGCCTTTTTTTTCTGCATCTTTCTATATAAGTTTCGTTACTCTAGATTGTATTTTTTGTCGGTTAAGCAGTTGGTAAATTAAGGTTTTGAGCCTTAATTTTACGTCGTAAACGCCCTATATTCAGATATTTTTTCCCTACTGGTGGTTAGGAAATATAATATTTCGAAATATTTACTTACGCAGTTTTAGCTTTCAGAATATTATCAAGCTGGTAGTTTAGACTTATTTTTCTGGAAAACAATAAATAGCAAAATTACACTTAATACATAATAGAGGTTTATGCGGAACATAAAAGTGTCGCTTAATATTTTTCGACCGTGATTTTGAAACATATGCTATGGCGCTTAAGATGAATTGTCCTAGCGGATATTACTATTCATAGTGGCGCTTATCTTATTAATTTTTCTCGACAGTTAAATATTTAGGGCGGTTAGATGATACGGATGATTCAAAATCTTTACTTACGCCTTAGTAATATTTTATTCGCCGGTAACACCATGTCAGTTACCCTTATGCAAAAATGGCGGATACCGCAGTTTTTCATCGATGTTCGGACGGATTGATGTCCGTTCTGCCTCAAAATAAACATTCAGTGCGTTCACCTTTACATACAAGGTTGTTTTATTTCTAGGACATGGATTATGGTGGAAAAAACAATAATATAAATTATTTAAAACCCTTGGAAATGAATAATAATCAGACTTATGATATGACAGATATTTCGAAACTTTCCTTCCCTATAAATGATGAAACATTATTATTCTATAATTTATCTTTACAAGAGTCTCATTGTTGAGACTGAACTAACACATCTGTATAGTAATGATGAACAAATGTCACGATCGACCATCATAAACAAAGTTACCTCGCAAGAGCAGTCTAATAAGAAAGATACTCCTCCTGAACGATAGAACATCAGCCTAATGATAAATTAATGTCGTCACCAAGTATTCCACCTCCTGAAATCTAGTGATCTAACAGAACCTTTAGCATCTAGGTACATGCAGTAAGGAAGTACTGCAATCATTACTTCAGTTCAATTTAAATGAAAAAACTAAGTCACCACTCAAGAAAAAAAAGCGTAAAGTACAATTAAATAAACAATACTTTGATTACTTGTCTGGTGAAGATGATTTTACAGCTATTTTTGGAAGTAATGATGTTGATTCGGATACTTACGGGCCTTCTTCAGATTCTTCTAGTTCTGAAAAGAGTACCCCTAGTAAACAGAAACAAAAAGATACTAAAAGGAGTAAAAAAAGGAAAAATAAAAAGTTTCAGAGATTACTAAAAATACAGATGAAATTAGAGAAGGTGCATTTAAAAAGAAGCGTAAAAATAAAAAAAAAAGAGAATTTGTACCAGATTTACAAGACAAGTTATTTAGAAAAAGGTATTGACAGACATTGTTAGCGAGCGAGTGTTCCGGTCTATATTTAATGAAAGATTTAATATTGGGTTCCATGTGCCCAAAAAGGATAAATTTGTTAATAGTCTTACATTTGAACAAAACAAAGATAAACCAGATATAGAGGAACAGAGAAAGCAGCATGAAAAAGAGATAATAGAGAGTTATGAAAGATTTAAAATTCATCAAAACATACAAAACCGATCCCAGTACATTGTGTGCTAGTTTTGATCTTCAAAAAGTTTTGAACACTCTTTATGGAGATAGTAAGTTATTGTTTTACTCCCGTAAGCTAGCTGTGTACAATTTTTTGTGTATGAGAGCGGCACGGGTAAGGTATACACTTTTTATTGGGGTAAATGGAAAAAGGGGAGCCAACGAAATTGCAACAATACTTAGTAAATTTATTCGTATCGTCGATGTTCTAGGTACTATTAAGAATTTGTTGCTATATTGCGATTGTTGCCCTAGCCAGTACAGGAATCGTAGAATAATGGCTATGTTACATACAACTTTAAATACACTACACAATATCATATCAAATAATTTTTTTGGTAACTGGACACACCTATATGCCAGTCCATTCCGTTATGCCGTTATAGGGCGTACCTAATTTAAAGAATAAGATTATTCACGTACCTTTGCCATTGCAAAGGTACGTGAATAATCTTATTCTTTAAATTAGGTACATCTCTGATAATACTTAAGTTATAACTAGTTTGTATGAGATCTAGAATTTTAATAGTCACTATCTAATTATATAGAATTTGTTTTCAGAAAAAAAAGCACTACGCGCATTTTACTACTTTTCCCGGTAAGATTTCCTTTGAAATATTTTTCACCAACAACATCCCACTTATTGAAATCTTTATAACGCAGCTTTTCAACTTCGTACGGTTTTGGATCTTCTTTGGATGAGGCAAATACTGTATACCTTATAATGGTAAGGTAAACAGGCAATGTAAGAAGATCCAAAACCGTACAAAGTTGAAAAGCTGCGTTATAAAGATTTCAATAAGGGGGATGTTGTTGGTGAAAAATATTTCAAAGGAAATCTTACCGGGAAAAGTAGTAAAATGCGCGTAGTGCTTTTTTTTCTGAAAACAAATTCTATATAATTAGATATTAAAATTCTAGATCTCATACAAACTAGTTATAACTTAAGTATTATCAGAGATGTGAGCCATTTTGTAAACAAATAAAGACTGATTACTGTAATAATGTTAATTATTTTATACCTTAAACTTTAACCAAATATTTTATACTTATTTCACGTTTTAAAAATCTGCGTTTATGTACTTGATTCATTAAATGTATTTATATTTTTATTATTTCGCTAACACTAAGTCTATAGAAAATTACTACTTATGTTGTAGTGTCTTCACTTCTTGTAATACTTAACGTCGGTTAAGGAATTTTAATAATTGTATAAATGCAGTTAATCCTTTTAGGCTTACATAAGATTTTTTGATGAAAGGGGTAACGATTCTTTTCCTGTTCTAAAAAGAAATTTATTTGAGCATAAGCGACAAAAAATACTATTAGATGAATGATTACTAATAATTAAATGAATTCATTTTGAAGAGAAATATTTTAAATATTTATAACTAATTTAAGGAATCTTAGGAATCAAAACCCAACTTACTATGATTTTTTTTCTAATTTTTTCAACTTTAATCCTCTCTCCTGTAATGTTTGTAAAGTGGCGGTTACCCCTTTTCGGCTGTTAGGCATCGATATGATGAAGAATGTAATATAGTATAGTTACCTACGCATGAGTGAATCTATGTGTTTTTATTGCCGGCGCCGAAGTAGTGTTATGGTAGCCCCATAGAGTAAGATAATAATTAATATCCTCCAACTGATTTCGGCTACGGCGGCCAATCTCAACGATCAGCCACGTACGCAGGATATATTATAGTGCTCAAGTGTGTGCGCAAACACAAGTGCACTCTCTATTCCCTTACCCTCATAATCCGATGGGACACAAATGTGACACAACCGGAGAGGGATCGGGCGCAGGACCAACAGCTTATCGTGCTTTCCGAGGCACGGGGGTACAAGACCGCCAACTTCCAGACTCCGGGCTCCCACTAAGAATTTCTTGCCGAAAACTTAGGTACAAATTTTTGGCCCGACCCGGGGATCGAACCCGGGACCTCTTGCGCAGCCGTCGCTTTTAAAGTGCGACCTTCTAACCACTGCACCACCGAGGCAGTCAAGTCAAAGATAATAATAATAATGGTCTGGCCGTATGGCACGTAAGAACCTTGTAAGTTTCCTCAAACATTGACCGTGGGAGAGCCACGCTTCGGTATAATGGGCGGATCGACCGGAGTGATACCACGGCCTCACAGAAAACCGGCGTGAAGCAGCACTGTGTTGTGTGTGACGGGGGAAGGGGGAGTTTAGAGGTTGGCAGCGCACTTGTGACTCCACTGGTGATGCAGGTGTCCATGAGCGGCGGCAATCGCTTACCATCAGGTGATCCGTCTGCTCGTCTGCCACCTATGACATTAAAAATATATTTTATAGTAAAAAATATAAAAATTTATATATTGGTTACAGAACACGGATTTAAACACGAGTGACATAAATACATAAATAGGACAAATTCTGTAGCCAACAAGGCCAACCTCAGCATTTGCTGCAGTGGCCGAAGCCGCTGCAGCGCTGGTTCTCAGGCAGAGCCTTGGGCGACTTACGTGCACACATAACAACAATACAACAGGAAGAAAAACA
>JADPWL010001631.1:0-14859 GCA_019059595.1 Marasmia exigua | reverse complement strand
GGTCACAGGCCTGTATCGAGTATCTAGTAGGTGACTACAATTTAACAAATCTTACGAACTAAAATCTTGTAGCTTCGGTTTATTTTACATATAAAGGTAAAAATATGCTGAGTGCAAACCTTTTTTGTGACACAAATGAAATGAAATGAAATATATTTATTCGGAATAATCATAGGTACATAAAAGATGTTAATATGGTATTGAGTTCCACTACAATTGACCTGGTAGGTATACGAATATTATTTGAAATTATAGGATAGGACTAAATGAATTTTATTATTATTACAATTATCATAATTTTGACTTAATAACTAAGTTTCTTAGATCTAGGTAGTTAAAGTAACCTAAGAGAGTACATCGGAGAGGTAAGCATCTAGTTTATAATAACATTTCTCTTCTAGAAGTTTCCTAAGGGCAACTTTTTTTTTTCATTGTTTTTATCTCCTTTACTGTACATAACCTTAATATTTTTATAGATGTAATAATGTTTTGTAATTTTGTAACTTTATTTGTGTCACTAAATAAATATTATTTCTTTCTTTCTTTCAAATACGTAAATTGATTTTGTACCAAATAGGATCCCAAGATGGTGTCGGTAAAGCATAAAACATGTCACAAGGATGTAAAGTGTAACCCCAACAAGTAAGTAAGATGGTACACAATCTCACAACATAGAGCTTCGTCAAAAACCTTTAAAAATCCTCGCTGAAATCTTCAACAAAGTAAACTGAAGTGCTGAAAGTGTTTCAGGGCAGAGACGCGGGTAAATTGTGCGCTTAAAGTGACGGGTAGGGCACACTAGCTACACCAATCAATTTTAATTTTTAGCTACTAAACCGGATCTATTTTAAACAATTTCGGGGCTACAACCTCTCGGCAAATACTTATGCTATTTAATAAATAACCATGCACACATTTTGGGTCCGTTTTTGTACGCGAAAAATTGATTCACGCCAAAAAAGGCCGCTTTTGGCGATAATCAATTTTTCGCGTACGCGTTGGACCTAATATTAGTGCATGGTTATTTAATAAATAGTGTAAGTGTTTGCCCAGAGGTTGTAACCCGGAAATTGTTTAAAATAGATCCGGATTAGTAGCTAAAAATTTAAATCGATTGGCGTCGCTAGTGTGCCCTACCCGTCACCTTAAAGATGGGTGGGCAGCGCTAACGTGTCGCGGAGGTACATTTGGCCTGTATTCCGAGACCGATACGGTGGGGCAAGCGATGGGCGGAAAAATATAAGAATATAACGAAAAATCTAAAGGAATTACTGGCACCACTAGCGAGTAGCTGGTTTCTTATGACTTAAAACTAGTTTACCGACTTTAAGGTGACGGGTAGGGCACACTAGCGACGCCAATCGATTTAAAATTTCAGCTAGTAAACCGGATATATTTTAAACAGTTTCGGGGTTATACTATTTATTAAGTACTTATACTTAGCTTTTGGGTCTGCTTTAGTACTCGAAATTTGAATTACCGCCAAAAGCGGCCACTTTTGGCGTGAATCAATTTTTCGCGTACAAAATCGGACCCAACATTTGTACATGGTTATTTAATAAATAGTGTTTGCCGAGAGGTTGTAATCCCGAAATGATTAAAAATAGAACCGGTTTAGCAGCTAACAATTAAAATCGATTGGCGTCGCTAGTGTGCCCTACCCGTCACCTTAATGCGGGCGTCAAGATTTTATTTGAGAACTACTCAGGAAATGGTGACTTGTCACAAAACACACTTTTTATTTTTCCGTATGTTCTGCCGTCCGCCTCCATATTGCTTTTTACGATGGCAACCTCAGGGTTACACCACGCTGTTTACATACCTAGTCAGTAGCTCAACATACAGGGTAATTCTGAAAACTTGGACACTCAGAGACATTAACCGCGAGCGTAATTGGCATTTCAAATGTGGGAACTTCACGTTTATAGAAATTAAAAAGTAAAACGATTTTTTGCAATATTTTTGTTACATTGTGCTTCCGTTTCCTCTTCTTTTTAACCCCCGACGCAAAAACGACGGAGTGTTATAAGTTTTACTTGTGTGTGTGTGTGTGTGTGTGTGTGTGTGTGTGTGTGTGTGTGTGTGCGTGCGTGCGTGCGTGCGCGCGTGCGTGGCATGGCATCGTAGCTACCGAACAAATAAACCGATTTTGATTATTTTTTTTTTAGTTTGAAAGATGAATATGGATGGAGTGTTCTTAGCTATGTTGGATAAAAATCGATCCAAGATGGCCGCCGTCACAAAGGTTTGGATTTTATGTTTTAACACAACTGCCACAATATGGGTATCATATAAAAGGGCTTGAGTAGCAGAATATATTCATTGTGAAATTTTTTCATGTAAAATTGGAACCGATTGGAACAGTGGTAGTGCACGCTGCCTCTGATACAAGGGTTGCGGGTTCGATCCCCGCACAGTACAAACATTTGTGTGCATGAACATGTTTGTTTGTATTGGTCTCGGTGTTTGCTATGTATTATAAGTATATATTTACAAAAGAAAAGTATTATATGTATATATTTGTAATTCTACTGTTGATTCTGATATTCGTAACACAGGTGCTTGAGCTACCTAACTCGGAGTCAGATCAATGTATGTGATGTTGTGAAATATTTATTTATTAATTATTTATTAAAATTTCAAATCCAATATAGCCACCGTCAGAAAATGACGAATAAACTATTTGTTGTTCCAACTGCCTCAATATAGGTATCAAAAGAAAGAACTTTAGTTGTGTCGGGGGTTTTTTAAATTTTCAATTTAATTTTTGTATTATCAATTTCAATTTAATCATTTTAATAAACTATGGTAACTTTCTAATTGGTCCAAAAAAGGGTTTTTGGGACAAGAGGGTTGATTTTTGGGCAAATTTTCCTTGATCTGGGCGAAGTTTTGACCGTGGGAGAGCCACGATTCGGCATAAATGGTCCGGCTCTACCGGATTTATACCACGGCCTCACAGAAAACCGGCGTGAAGCAGCACTCTGCTGTGTTTCGTTGCGTGAGTGAGGGTACCGGAGGCCCTATCCGGGGTAAAGGGTTAAAGGTTGGCAGCTCACTTGTGACTCTACCGGTGGTCCATGGGCGGCGGCAACAGATTACCATCTGGTGATCCGCTTGCTCGTCTGCCATTTATCACAAAAATATACAACGATTTAATTGCTTGATCAAAGACGAGTGAAACGAAAAAGTCATGTCACATAGAGTAAATAGAGACAATAGAGTGTATTGACGTTTATTGATTGACTGGAATTATTGTTTTCATTTTGATTTTATTTATAATTTAGTAGGTAATATTCCAATCCGTAATTTGATTTGATAAGTGATAAAAATAATATATAATATAATATTTTTAAATTGATTTGATATTGTGAATGACATTGTTTATTTTAATGTATATGGGTGTAATATCCTGAATAAAGATGACTGATTGATTGATTGATAATAAATAATAAATATTTCACAACATCACATACCTACATTGATCTCCGAGATAGGTAGCTCAAGCACCTGTGTTACGGATATCAGAATCAACAGTGGGATTACAAATATATACATAATAATACTTTTCTTTTTGTAAATACATACTTATAATACATATAGGTAATACATCTAGACCAATACAAACAGACATGTTCATGCACACAAATGTTTCTACTGTGCGGGGATCGAACCCGCAACCCTTGGACCAAAGGCAGCGCCTACTACCACTGTTCCAAACGGGTCGTCAAATATCATCATTCAGCTCATTCGTGTCATTCGAATGATCCGAATGAGCTGTAGATTCCGAGTAAGCCGAATGCATTCGGCTCATCGGATCATTCCGCTCAGTCGGATTATTCAGCTCATCGAATCATTTAGCTAATTCGAATTATTTGACAAATATAATATAGAAACACCCAGACCAATACAAACAAACATGTTCATGCACACAAATCTTTGTACTGTGCGGGGATCGAAACTGCGACCCTTGGACCAAAGGTAGCGTTCACTACCACTGTTCCAAACGGGTCGTCGAAATAATACCACCGAAACGAAACGTCCTACTGGCTATATTTGTATGAGTGCATATATTATAATCCAAGGGGAAGATATGGAAGTTTTTATACGTTTTAGTAAAAGTATACCTTCGTAAGTATGGATATTATATAGTTACAACCTCTTGGCAAACACTTATACTATTTATTAAATAACCATGCACAAATGTTGGGTCCGTTTTTGTACGCGAAAAATTGATCAATCGTCAATTTTTCGCCGCTAGTGTGCCCTACCCGCCACCTTAAGTTACTATACTCAGTATTTTTTTTTCATCGTTTACATACCGAAAACCTCATCGTAAATAAATCGGTATCGTAAATAAAGTCCATCTAGCGTGTTAGATCAAAAAAATAAGTGAAAAAACATCAGCTGTTTCATCTATACTAATCTATACTAGTATTATAAAGAGGAAATATTTGTATTTTTGTATGTTTGTAATGAATAAACTCAAAAACTACTGGACCGATTGCAATAATTTTTACACCATTAGAAAGCTGCATTATTCAGAAGTAACATAGGCTATATTTTATCCCGGTACGGGAAGTAGTTCCCTAGGGACGCGGGTGAAACCGCGTGAAACAGCTAGTACAAAATAAAATATCCACCCGGCAATAATGTATGAAATAGGTGATTTTTTTCCGCTTATTATCGATCTAACACGCTAAATGGATTTATTAACGATACCTTTTATGAGTATATTTGTTTACAAAAAAAAACGGTAAAATGTAATATATACAATGTATACATATATAAATGCCCTGTTGGTCTAGTGGTTTAAGTAGCGGGCAATGATCACGCCGTGTGGTCCCCGGCAGAGTAGAATAGGCCACCCTCACTCTTACCGAGGTGTCGTAAAAGGCGACTAAGGTAAAGCTGCTGGCATGATCATCAGCACCCAGAGAAGGAAAACTCTGCATTTATATCAAAACCCTCGCCAACCCGTCTGCCAAGCGTGGTGAGTATGGCAATTACCCCTCATGTGATTGGGGGAGGCCCGTGCCCCAGCAGTGGGGACTTAAATGGGCTGATGATGAATAATGTATGAAATAGGTGATTTTTTTCCGCCTATTATCGATCTAACACGCTAAATGGATTTATTAACATTACCTTTTAAGAGTATTTTTTGTTTACAAAAAAAACGGTACAATGTAATATATACAATGTATACATATATAAATGCCCTATTGGTCTAGTGCAGTGGTGGGCGAACTTTTTGGGTTGCGGGCCAGTTAAAAAAATATAAATCGGGCGGCGGGCCACTAAATTAAAAGCTTTAAGAAAAAAGTTACTAAGTTATTTAACATATAAACACAAAATCGAATGAAAGTCTTCAATTTTTAGTTCTCATTAAAGTCTCGGAGTAAAGACTGTGTGTTTAAGCTATTTTTTTGTACTATTGTACAACCTTTAGTCAAAGAACTTGAGTCCACAAAGGATTTTTGGCTATTATTTTTTTAAAAAAATGCTCGGCGGGCCGGATTAAAACGTCTCGAGGGCCGGATGTGGCCCGCGGGCCGTAGTTTGCCCATCACTGGTCTAGTGGTTTAAGTACCGGGCAATGATCACGGGGTCCTGAGTTCGATTCCCGGATCGAAAAAAATTTTTGGATCACAAACCCGAGCTATGTTTCAAATTTTTGGAACATAGCTCGGGTTTGTGATCACCAATCCGCATTTGGCAAGCGTGGTGATTAAACCTAATTCCATCATAGTGCGATGACTTGATATCTATGATGGAGGCATTTGCCCTGGACAGTATATAGGCTGATACTTTTTATACTAGTATATTAATAAAATTTAAACACTTTTTTAACCGACTTCAAAAAAAGGAGGTTCTCAATTCGACATGTACCTATTAATAATTTTTTTTTAAGGCTTTTTGTTCAAGTACTTGTGTCCATGAGCGACGGTAATTGCTTACCATCAGGTGATCCGTCTGCTCGTCTGCCACCTCAATATCACATTAAAAGAGAAAAATGTAGGCCTGTGATTTTATTTGTATAAAGCGAAAGTTTGTTATAATCCGACCTTATACATTCAACCCTGAGATTTTAAAACGTCGACTGCACTGAAATACCGGCTTAGCGACTTCCAGTAAGCTCAGCTCGCATTTTTCAGTGTATATTTCAGGAAGGTTTATCTGGGTTCACCCTGATACGGTGTTGTCAAACAATATCCTCTATAAATAGGTACACTGTCTTTTCCTTGTCTCTTTTCCCTTTTTTATGTGGTCTGCTTTCTGGTCATTTATACCTATCTATAAAAAATATTTTTATTGAATTTTTGTTATAAATTATCTATGTATATATTATTGGGTATGTATGTATTGTTTATTATTATTTATGTAATGTAATAATATGAATATATAAAATAATGTATATTTCTGCCATTCTCAATTTCATTTGTTAAATTACTTTGCACTGCCTTCCCTTATTACGAATATGATATTTCTTTCCTCTACCCAAAGGTTGTCTGGAAGAAATCGCTACAAGCGATAAGACCGCCTTATTGTACTGTCTGTTGCTGTTGTATCATGCTTGTATTTTATTTTTGTGCAATAAAGAATATCTATCTATCTATCTATCTATCCTTTTCAGACGAGGGTATTTACGAAACTTAAAATTTCATTAAAATTCAGTTTTACATTGAAAAATGGCGGTAAGTGGGTTGGGTAAAAAGTAACGAGTAAGTATACACATTTGTGTGCATGATCATGTCTGTTTGTATTGGTCTGGGTGTTTTCTATGTACGAGTATTATAAGTATGAATTTACAAAAGAAAAGTATGATATGTATATATATTTTGTAACGCCGTGTGGTCCCGGCAGAGTAGAATAGACCACCCTCACTTAAGAGTGAGGTAAGCCGAAGTGTCGTAAAAATCGACTAAGGTAAAGCTGCTGGCATGATCATCAGCACCCAGAGAAGGAAAACTCTGCATTTACATCAAAACCCTCGCCAACCCGTCTGCCAAGCGTGGTGAGTATGGCAATTACCCCTCATGTGACTGCTGGGGCACGGGCCTCCCCGTGCCCCAGCAGTGGGGACTTAAATGGGCTGATGATGATGATATTTTGTAATCCCACTGTTGGTTCTGATATTGTAACACAGCTGCTTGAGCTACCTATCTCGGAGTCAAATCAATGTATGACTGTGATGTTGTGAAATGTTTTTACCTAAGTAGGTTTAGGTTGTTTCAAAGTCAACTAAAGTTTTGAGACTTTTAGTTTCAGTTACTTGTTAGGTCTTCATTCTAATTTAATGAGCTTAGTTTAAGCTCACAAATTGAGCTTTTCTTTGAAGTAAGTTACTATTTTAAATGTGTAAGTATAATGATAACTACATAGGTACTTACATAGCCATGTATAATCATTATCATCAGCTTTTATTGTGATCCCACTCAAATCAAATCATTTATTTTGCACAAACGTGAGTATCATGAGATGACATACAAATAGACACCAGTGTGTTATGGATTGGCTCCATTGGTCCAGAGGGCACACACCAGTGTGCTATGGATTGACTCCATTGGATTATGGATAGCCACGTATACTATATGTTATTTTTTTATGTTATAGGTTGCAGACGAGTAGACGGACCACCACTGGTATGCAATTGTTGCCTCCCATGGACACCCGTGAAATCACAAGTGGGCTGTCAACCTTTAAACTCCCTTTCCCCCTGGATTGAGCCTCCGGTACCTTCATTCACTCGGCGACACACAGCACATTCGTTGCTTCACGCCTGTTTTCTCGGCTCTCCCACAGTCAGTGTACCTGAGAGAAGTTTGTAACCACGCTACGGCATGAATGGACCGGCTCGACCGGAGTGATACCACGGCCTCACAGAAAACCGGCGTGAAGCAGCACTGTGCTGTGTTTCGCTGCGTGAGTGAGGGCACCGGAGGCCCGATCCGGGGGAAAAGGGAGTTAAGGTTTGTAGCGCACTTGTGACTCCACTGGTGTTACAAGTGCGCTCCACTGGTGTGTCTATGGGCGGCAATCCGTCTGCTCGTCTGCCACCTATCATAAAAAGAACAAAAATATAGATGGAATACAATTTCGTGAGATAAAAAGTTCGCCAACTTCCAGACTCCGGGTTGACACTAAGAATTTCTCACCGAAAACTTAGGTACAATTTTTTGGCCCGGGAACCCGGGACCTCTTGCGAGTGCCAAACATTAACCACTGCGCCACCGTGGCAGTCAACGTCACGGTGAGGTAGATAAAAAGCGTAACTCCTAGAAACATCCCAGAATATAATTCCCATTTTAAGGTAGGTTCAGTAAAATTGACCTCTCCCCCCTCCTTCCATTTTAAATGCCTCACCGGGCTCCAACTAATTCAATGTCTTTGAGCATTGTTATTAGATTAAACTTGTCATTACCCATTACTTTGAGCCTTTGCAATGGCAGATTGAGGGCAGCCGTTGGGTTGTTGTAGAAGACGAAAAGACAATAGACATTTTTTTTATGGCTGCTACTGTGTTGCCTACGGCGAACACAAAATAACTCTGCCAAAATCGAGTGAATAAAAGGACGCGTTAATTTAATGGTTATTGACCGATGTGGCGAGTTTAAATCATTTCATCATCATCATCATCGTCAGCCCATTTAAGTCCCCACTGCTGGGGCACGGGCCTCCCTCAATCACGTGAGGGGTAATTGCCATACTCACCACGCTTGGCAGACGGGTTGGCGAGGGTTTTGATATAAATGCAGAGTTTTCCTTCTCTGGGTGCTGATGATCATGCCAGCAGCTTTAGCTTAGTCGCCTTTTACGACAACTCGGTAAGAGTGAGGGTGGTCTATTCTACTCTGCCGTCCCCGGCAGACGGCTACTACGGGACGCGTTAATTTAATGGTTATTGACCGATGTGGCGAGTTAAAATCATTTGGATGTTTATTTTAATTGAGTTTTGTACAATCTAAAACCAAGGCAGAACAAAACATACACAAAAACGGCACAATATTAAAGGGATTTCAATAAATTCAGGGTCGATTTTTCAAGTGTTAGATAGAAGTTAACAGACCAATTACTTAGCGAAATAAACTATGCAAGGTAGACACACTTATGTTTTTTTATGTGATAGGTGGCAGACGAGCAGACGGATCACCTGAAGGTAAGCGATTGCCATTGCACATGGACACCCGCGACACCTTTGGAGTCACAAGTGCGCTGCCAACCTTTAAACCCCCCTTTCCCATGGATGGGACTTCCGGTACCGTCACTCACTGCACAATGCTGCTTCACGCCGGTTTTCTGTGAGGCCGTGGTATCACTCCGGTCGAGCTGGCCCATTCATGTCGGAGGTTGGCTCTCCCACAACTAAAAACACATTAGTTACATTAGGTGCTACATTCTTCGGGGGAGTCGTGGTAGTCCAAGGCTTTGCCGGATATTTGGATATATTTGGATTACCCCAATGGAACTGGACGATTAGGGCTGTCCATACCAGGCTGAGGCAGAGGCCTGTGTAGTGCCAGTGCTGGTAACCCCGTACCACGCGCCGGCGGGCGTCTTTCTCAGAGAGGAGGAAGACGCGCCTCTGGTCGCCGTCTTCTTCCCCTCCTTGCCCTTCTACGAGCGTTCGCGAGAGAGTCCTGCTCCCTTAGACGCTCGGTCTAAGCGTACACGCTAAGATGAGGAGGAAGAGATGAAAAGGTCAACTCCAACTAACATTGATATCATAGAGTTCATTGACCTAGGCGCTCGGCTGTATATCGTAGCATGTCTCTTATCCCACTCCGTCGCTCACCTAGGACAGTGAGTTGGTAAAGAAGTTACTTATTACTTATTCGATTCGAGTCGACCAATCTTAATCCGATACTAAATCTATGGTAAGAAAGAAGAAAGAAATATATATTTTTTATTTGACAATTACAAACACATTTAAAAATTACAGGTACATATTAAATAAATCGATTAATTAAACGTACATAAATCGATTTCTTTATAGTTGTAAAAGAGATGTCAAATCTTCGATACGTTCGTTCCCGAATAATGTGTTTACTGTCAAACCAAGTATAAAGTATATCAAATAGATTAAATATAACAAGTAGTAACACTTATAAATAAAATCCCCCCTGCGCTGGGTCCTCCTGGATTGACCCCTGATCATGACCCCATGACCTAGCCCCTGGATCCGCCCTTGTAATGGTACATGGAAACTACATATTACGTCGCATAGCGCCCTGTACGCACACAGACATACACAAACACACACACACACACACACGCGCGCGCGCACACACACGCACACACACACACAGACATACACACACACACACACACACACACACACACACACACACACACACACAGACAGATAAAATATTAATAGCATAATAATACTTTTAAGTCTAGTAATTGTAATTCATGCATGTTTGTTTTAGTTAAATGTAATGTAACCTCGACAACCACTGTTTAGAGAGGGCGTTCTCACTGCGCTTCAGTTTAAAACTTTTGCAGCTGAGAACACCACAAATGTTAAGTGGCCATAAAGTTTTTGATAAATAAAGAATTTTGTATTTTGTATTTTTTTTTGTATTTTGTAGCACACCTAGGACGGCTTAGTAACGGAGTTATCGCGACGTCTTGTTGTGTCAATGATGAATGGCAGCCGACAGGTAACGAATAACGATGTTTGTGAGCAAGTGTCGCCTCGCCTGCCAGTGACATGTCACCATTAGTCATGGAAATTCTTCGCCATTACTTCCGGGAGTATATTTTTGCATTTCAAAACTTTTTCTTTACTCCCCTAACGCATTTCTACAGGGTGTATCTGTGAACATTTACATCCCCTAACCACCAACCAACTCTACGTGTTTTACCAACCATTCTGAACTTTTTTTTTGGGATTTACGACCTTTCGAAGATTGACGAAAGTTTTGACTACCCATACGTGATGACCAAGATAGCTTGACTTAACCGACTTTGTATGAAATGTTTATATTTATTTTTTTGACCGTGGGATAACCACGCTTTGGCATGAATGGGCCGGCTCGACCGGAGTGATACGGCCTCACGTGTGAAGCAGCACTGTGTTGCGTTTCGCTGCGTGAGTACCGGAGGCTCGATCCGGGGGGGGAAAGGGGAGTTTAAAGGTTGGCAGCGCACTTGTGACTCCACTGGTGTTGCGGGTGTCCATGGGTGGCGGCAATTGCTTACCATCAGGTGATCCGTCTGCTCGTCTGAAAAAAAATCCAACTACTCAGGCACTTAAACCTAATTACGTAATTGACCACATTAAGTCGGTACTAGGCCGAATATTTTGGTTTGAGTATTATTCTTTTTTAGCTACATGACTTCGAAGAACTAAAAGACAAAAGTTATTCTGTATGATTTTATTTATTTATAGATTCAGTAACAAAGGTTATACTTCGTTTTGTAATCGTGTTTTTTAGTATTCCTTGTGTTATTCCCAGTACATATTTTAACCACGTTTTGTAATAAAAGGGAATGAAATTAAATATTTCTGTTATGATAACCACATTATAACTTAACTGTGCGATGTTTTTCAAAAGTGAAAGCGCGGTGTGGGAGTGGGTAGCGGGCGGTGAGGTACGGTTCGCTTGTCATCTAGCCTAGAAGCGCCACGTAGCGCTGGTTGAGCATGTTGGAGAATCACTGAAATCGTAGCGCGACTAATTCGGCCGAATTATCGGTTCGGTAGAAGTTAAAGATTAAGATATTCATTTACGGAAACAGGCGTAAGAACATATTAATACAAGAGCATAACATGGGTTGGTTAAACCGAATATTATTCGGTATTAGGTTATTCGGTGAAAACACTATTCGGCGCATCACTAATTCTTACATTACCACATTCTATTTCACGTCACTACGCAAAAGGAGTTATCTTGACGACTTTATGTGCTGATGATGAATAGAAGCCGACATGTAACGAATAGCGATATTTGTGATGAAGTGCCTCGCCTGTCAGTGACATGTCGCCATTAGTCCATAGGCTTACCATCAGGCGAGCCGCACGCTTGAGGCTACCGACGTGGTATAAAAAAAACAGAATTTCTTTGGCGTATTTTCCGGATGTCATTTTTGCATTTCAGAACTTTTACTCCGCCATCTTTGCACAAAAAAAAATTTTCTCCTCCAACCGATTTAAGGCTCCGGTGGCACGACGATCAGTCACGACGTACGCAGGATATAATATAGTACTCAAATGTGTGCGAAAACACGAGTGTACTCTCTATGCCCTCACCCTAATATTCCGATGGGACATCAGTGTGATACAACTGGAGAGGGATCAGGTGTAGGACCAACGGCTGAATGTGAAAACGATCGCCAGCTTCCAGACTCCGGGCTGACATTAAGAAATTCTTACCGAAAACTTAGGTACCTACTCATTTTTGGCCCGACCCGGGACAACTTGCGTAGCCGTAGTGGCGACCCACTCACCACTGCGCCACCACCGATGCAGTCCCAGTTGTACAAAATACTAATAGACGAAAAGGTATTTAAATGTAATTACCAGACTCCAAATCCTGAGATCATGGTCTAAGTGTACCCTTGGGGGGTTGACGCTGCGGAACTGCCTCCTTATGCATACCCCTCCTGCTGAGGGAGCAGGTGGGTTATGTCGTGCTCTCCTCTGCTGGTTTTTTTTTCTGCCTAACAGATACGCCGATCTGAGGCATACCGACTACCCAGCGACGGGCGCCAGGGTAGGAGGGAACATGAGTACGGGTTAAAGAACCTTATCTTATCTTATCTGTTAGGGGGCCATTTTCATGGGCACTCGAGCCCGGGATCTTTTGTACCTCCTTCTTTTGCGCTCTTACTCACGAAAGATTCGTTTCATCAGCATCACGATGTCCTTTCGGATTGAAAGTGCCTGGAGTCTCCTGGTTTAGGTAAGCGTTACTAGAAGACACTTCTGCTCTGGCTAGTAGAGTCGCATTCACATAAAAGATGTTCTATGGTTTCCGTCTCCTCCTTGCATGCTCTGCAGTCGCTGTTCGATGTCATGTTCATCTGCATCAGCATATTTGTCGTGTGCATAATTGCCCTGTTAATGCTCCCATGAGAAATCCTTGTCTGTTGTCCTATGCCTCCGAGAATATACTTTTTTTCCATATCGTTTGTATTGTCCTCCTATAGAACCTTACTTCACGTCCTCCCCAGGCGAAGACCCAACTTACAGGCCCGATACTGTCTTTTCCAGTCAGCTGGGGGGGGATAAGGACTGCCGGATCGCGGGCTGTCTCATACCAGGCTGAGGGCAGAGGCCTGTGTAGTGCCAGTGCTGGTAACCCCGTACCACGCGAGAGGGTCCTGCTCCCTTAGAACGCCGGTCTAAGCGTACCTCTAAGGATGAGGAGGAAGAGATGAAAGGAAGAGATGAAAAGGGTCAACTCCAACTACATTGATATCATTCGATTTCATTGACCTAGCGCTCGGCTGTCTATCGTACCATGGTCTCTTGTCCCACTCCGTCGCTCACTAGGACAGTGAGTTGGTAAGAAGTTACTTATTACTTATTCGATTCGATTCGACCATCTTAATCCGATACTAATCTATGGGTAAGAAAGAGAAAGAAATATATATTATTTATTTGACATTACAAAACATTTAAAAATTACAGGTACATATTAAATAAATCGATTAATTAAACTACATAAATCGATTCTTTATAGTTGTAAATAGAGATGTCAAATCTTCGATACGTTCGTTCCCGATAATGTGTTTACTGTCAAACCAATATAAAGTATATCATGATAAAATTAACACGTAGTAACACTTATAATAAAATCCCACCTTGCGCTGGGTCCTCCTGGACTGACCCCTGATCATGACCCTCTGACCTAGCCCCTGGATCCGCCCTTGTATGTATACCTGTAAACTTACCTTTATATGTAGTCCTGTGTGCGTACAAGACGCTATGCGACGTTATCGTCGGCATAGCGTCTGTACGCACAAACAAGACATACACAAACACACACACACACACACACACACACACCACACACACAAGAGACAGATAAATATTAATAGCATAATATACTTTTAAGTCTAGTATTGTATTCTGCATGTTGTTCTGTAGTAAATGTAATGTAACCTCGTCAACCACTGTGTTAGAGAGGGCGTTCTCACTGCGCTTCAGCTTAAACTTTTTTGCAGCTGAGAACACCACAAATGTTAAGTGGCCATAAAGGTTTTTGATAAATAAAGAATTTGTATTTGTATTTTTTTTTGTATTTTATAGCACACCTAGGACGACTCAGTACGGAGTTAATCGGGCGACGTCTTGTTGTGTCAATGATGATGTCAGCCGACAGGTAACGATAACGATGTTTTGTGAGACAAGTGTCGCCTCGCCTGCCAGTGACATGTCACCATTAGTCATGGAAATTCTTCGCCATTACTTCCGAGTATATTTTTGCATTTCAAAACTTTTTTCTTTACTCCCCTAACGCATTTTTACAGGTGTATCTGTGAACATTTACATCCTTACCACCAACCACTCTACGTGTTTTACCACATTTGAACTTTTGTGGGAGGGGGGGGGGATTTACGACCTTTCGAAGATTGATCCGAAAGTTTTGACTCCCCATACATGATGACCAAGCTATCTAACCGCTTTGTAGGGAAGAGGGGAGTTTAAAGGTTGGCAGCGCACTTGTGACTCCACTGATGGTAATGCAATTGCCAGCCACCCATGACACCCGTCCCTGGGTGGCGGCGATTGCTTACCATCAGGTATCCGTCTCTCGTCTGAAAAAAAAAAAAAAATTAAAAAAAAATCCAACACTCAGGCCTTAAACCTAATTACGTATTTGACCCATTAATTTGGTATAGTTTTCT
>JADPWL010001630.1:0-11091 GCA_019059595.1 Marasmia exigua | reverse complement strand
CGTTTGAAACTGTCTGAACTACGCAACGACTTGACCGATTTTGATCAATTATATCTCATTAGATCGTTTTAAGGGCAAAATCTGGCAAAACAACACAAAGCTATCAACTATTTAAATAATCTAAATTGTGCTTGAAGGCGCCATAAAGAAAAAAAACCCGGCCAAGTGCGAGTCGGACTCGCGCACGAAGCGTTCCATACTATACCATTAAGAGGCACCTATTACAGACTTATTATTGGAAAATAATGGATTACGGTTTATGCATAAGGTTTATCTTTCTATTTGTATATGAAAATCTTAATGCGGTTCACAGAATAGAAAAAAAAGGCAACCAGAAGTAGAAAAGAAACTGTCCTATTTATTCTGCCTCGGGCTTTAAAAATACACTTATTAGAACTTGAATTAACATTAAAAAATCAGTATCACTATACTTTTTTTATAAAAATCTCAATATATATTTGTACTTATTTATGAGTGTTTTTCATTGAAACAGGGTAGACAATAAGATTTTTTGCACTGAGTGCACTGAGTCAAAATCTTTTTAGATTTTTTATCAGCTTCACGAGATGGTAAAAATGTGCGTAGTGTTTGGTAACAACAAACACATCTTCTCCTTTTTTCACTCTTTTCGAGTATACTTAAGTAATCATATCTTACACTTACTTAGGTACATAGCTACCAAGATAAGAAAAAACTAGGTCCTTACTGAAGATTTTTTCATTAAAAACTTACCTGTTTTGGCTCTGTTTCTGAATTTTTTTTAATTAACTTCTTCCGACATCGTTTAGACATTTTCGGCGCTGTAAAAGGACGAACTCTCCAATCGACGTGATGCACAATACTGGTCGTAGGAAGCTCGCGTTAAGTGCGGTACGAGGTCAGGGGGGATATGGGACGTTTTAGCCTCGTTCCGCACTGCTTTAAAATTATATTAATTCAGTGCGGCACGAGGCCTAAGACATCCGGTACCAAGGTAGGTACACCACCGAGTCCGGGACCATTAGTGATCTCAAATATATATTTATCTCTTTCCTACACTGGACCAAACCAAAGCTATGCCATTCGCACGACAGAGAAATTCACTTTTTTGCTTGCCGCACCACAGGGAAGTTGCATCAGGGGTCATTTAGGCCTCGCTTCGCACTTAACGTGTTAAGTAATCGTATCTCAGTTCTGTGGAACGGTTTTGCTACAGGAGTATTTTCCGACGGCGACGGGAACAGTTTGCTGCAGGATTAAAAGTGTTTCCGTACGATTTCTTACTTTGAAGATTATTAACATGAGTTAAATTAGTAGATAAAGTAGTGTATGAGACTGCACATAACTCGGTATTAAAACACTGGCCGTGTGGTCCCCGGCAGAGTAGAATAGGCCACCTTCACTCTTACCGAGGTGCCGTAAAAGGCGACTAAGGTAAAACTGCTGTCATGATCATGATCAACAGCACCCAGAGAAGGAAAACTCTGCATTTATATTAAAACCCTCGCCAACCCGTCTGCCAAGCGTGGTGAGTATGGCAATTACCCCTCATGTGATTGAGGGAGGCCCGTGCCGCAGCAGTGGGGACTTGAATGGGCTGATGATGATGAAAACCCTCGCGTATACTAGGTATTAAAAACTCGCTAAGGCTCGTTTTAAAAATCTCGCTCGTGTGACAGTCACATAAACTACTATTATTGTGGGAGAGCCACGCTTAGGCATGAATGGGCCGGCTAGACCGGAGTGATACCACTGCGGGGAAGGGGAATAGGTTGGCAGCGCACTTGTAACTCCACTGGTGTTGCGGGTGTCCATGGACGGCGGAATTGCTTACCATCAGGTGATCCGTCTGCTCGTCTGCCACCTCTCATATAAAAAAAATAAATAAATAGAGTTTAAACTTTGGCGTTGCATTATACAAATAATTAATGTAGGTACACGGGACAAAATGCGGTTATTATTATATGTAGGTTTATTCTCGTAGTAGCATATACTCACAGCTCACGCCGCGCACCTCCAGTCCGCTTGTGACCACGACTAGCGATTGCCTCCGCCCATAGACACTCGCGACACCAGTGAAGTCACAAGTGCGCTACCAACTGTTAAACCCCTCTTTCCGCCGGATTGGGCCTCCGGTACCCTCACTCGCGTAGCGAAACATAGCACAGTGTTGCTTCACACCGGTTTTCTGTGAGGCCGTGGTATCACTCCGGTCGAGTCGCCGATTCATGCCAAAGCGTACTCTCCCATGGTGTATGTTTGTTATGTGATGTGAGTACGTATGTGTGTGTTGTGTGTGGCAGCTCGGCACGCACGATAAGGATTATCTATAAGACCTACTGTTTCGGAACGCTGACTACCTCTAGTCGGAGGTGGGCCTTAAAAGCTGCGACACAGTTATTAAACTAATGTTGTTGTTTTCGAACACTTACTGTTATTGCACCTGTAAAAGTTCTGAATAAATTTTATTTTATTTTATCTATGTCACGTACCTACGCTATGTCAGCGTATGTGTGTATGTTTTTTTTCTTTTTTAATACTCTCCCTTCGATATCAAATTCTAAAACCAAATTTTGCCTATTTTTTTTATCTAATTTTCTACCATTTTTTAGTTTCCATATCTCTTTAAGTTTAAACTATATTTAAGTTATTCAATTTTAGACTTTTACCTTTTTAATTTTTATATTTATTTCCGAATTTTTTTATCTATACATTTTTACCAAAAACACATTTACATTTTCTAAACACAGTAACGACTAAACACAACACAGGGACCGACACAAGAACTGACACAAGAACTAACGAGACTGAAAACCAAAAGATGATGGACTTCATATGTGTGTGTATATCATGTACCTATGTGTGTGTGTGTATGTATGTGTGGTAACAAAAGAGTTAAGTACAGGCAAGACTTTAAGTAGTTCTTGAGGCGTCTCAATATCTGTGTCCGGGTCGACGGCGAAGCGGTACCACAGCATCGCTTGACTCCGTGAGATAGAATCCACCTGGAAGTTCAACACAGGTTTTAGTGCCACAGTATAAATGACACTTTTAGCATCGGCTATTTAGCTGCTTTATTGAAGCTGAATGCAGCGACCACACACGCCACACCGCACATATTTGCCAGAGATACAGGATCTAAAACTTATAATTAATTCTCTTAGTATAAGTAGATTATAATAACTTCTAGTGGTTTTAAGTGAAATTTGGTGTTTATTTGTGCAGTGAAGTGCGAAGTGATTCTTATAATAAGAATCGTTAAATTGTATGGTTTTTAACACTGCTATTGTGTGTCGAGTGAGACGGGACCACTTGCTTGGACCTTATAGAGTCTTGAAATCCACGAATGTGTTTAGAGTGGTATCGGCAAAAGTCAAAAGATTCTTTATTGACAGAATCCGTATGTCGATAAAACGCAATACACCGCGGCGGTTTATTGAGTGACTGAGACTGACTTTGACAGTTGACTACCCACTTATTCTCAATAAGTTACTTGAAATTGGCAATATATCTTCGGGTATTTATTTATTTAAATTTGGTACGCAAACAGATTACAGTCAAATAAAAAACAATATATAAAAATTAAAATTAAATAAGCTAGACAGTAATCCTAAAGTAGCGTACACAGCTTGGTCAAAATATAAATTCGCTACTTTTATAAATTAAATTGCGATAAATTAAAATTACAATCTAATAAGTCTACTGATTACGTTAAAATTATATTAATTCAGTGCGGCACGAGGCCTAAGACATCCGGTACCAAGGTAGGTACACCACCGAGTCCGGGACCATTAGTGATCTCAAATATATATTTATCTCTTTCCTACACTGGACCAAACCAAAGCTATGCCATTCGCACGACAGAGAAATTCACTTTTTTGCTTGCCGCACCACAGGGAAGTTGCATCAGGGGTCATTTAGGCCTCGCTTCGCACTTAACGTGTTAAGTAATCGTATCTCAGTTCTGTGGAACGGTTTTGCTACAGGAGTATTTTCCGACGGCGACGGGAACAGTTTGCTGCAGGATTAAAAGTGTTTCCGTACGATTTCTTACTTTGAAGATTATTAACATGAGTTAAATTAGTAGATAAAGTAGTGTATGAGACTGCACATAACTCGGTATTAAAACACTGGCCGTGTGGTCCCCGGCAGAGTAGAATAGGCCACCTTCACTCTTACCGAGGTGCCGTAAAAGGCGACTAAGGTAAAACTGCTGGCATGATCATGATCAACAGCACCCAGAGAAGGAAAACTCTGCATTTATATTAAAACCCTCGCCAACCCGTCTGCCAAGCGTGGTGAGTATGGCAATTACCCCTCATGTGATTGAGGGAGGCCCGTGCCGCAGCAGTGGGGACTTGAATGGGCTGATGATGATGAAAACCCTCGCGTATACTAGGTATTAAAAACTCGCTAAGGCTCGTTTTAAAAATCTCGCTCGTGTGACAGTCACATAAACTACTATTATTGTGGGAGAGCCACGCTTAGGCATGAATGGGCCGGCTAGACCGGAGTCATACCACTGCGGGGAAGGGGAATAGGTTGGCAGCGCACTTGTAACTCCACTGGTGTTGCGGGTGTCCATGGACGGCGGAATTGCTTACCATCAGGTGATCCGTCTGCTCGTCTGCCACCTCTCATATAAAAAAAATAAATAAATAGAGTTTAAACTTTGGCGTTGCATTATACAAATAATTAATGTAGGTACACGGGACAAAATGCGGTTATTATTATATGTAGGTTTATTCTCGTAGTAGCATATACTCACAGCTCACGCCGCGCACCTCCAGTCCGCTTGTGACCACGACTAGCGATTGCCTCCGCCCATAGACACTCGCGACACCAGTGAAGTCACAAGTGCGCTACCAACTGTTAAACCCCTCTTTCCGCCGGATTGGGCCTCCGGTACCCTCACTCGCGTAGCGAAACATAGCACAGTGTTGCTTCACACCGGTTTTCTGTGAGGCCGTGGTATCACTCCGGTCGAGTCGCCGATTCATGCCAAAGCGTACTCTCCCATGGTGTATGTTTGTTATGTAATGTGAGTACGTATGTGTGTGTTGTGTGTGGCAGCTCGGCACGCACGATAAGGATTATCTATAAGACCTACTGTTTCGGAACGCTGACTACCTCTAGTCGGAGGTGGGCCTTAAAAGCTGCGACACAGTTATTAAACTAATGTTGTTGTTTTCGAACACTTACTGTTATTGCACCCTGTAAAAGTTCTGAATAAATTTTATTTTATTTTATCTATGTCACGTACCTACGCTATGTCAGCGTATGTGTGTATGTTTTTTTTCTTTTTTAATACTCTCCCTTCGATATCAAATTCTAAAACCAAATTTTGCCTATTTTTTTTATCTAATTTTCTACCATTTTTTAGTTTCCATATCTCTTTAAGTTTAAACTATATTTAAGTTATTCAATTTTAGACTTTTACCTTTTTAATTTTTATATTTATTTCCGAATTTTTTTATCTATACATTTTTACCAAAAACACATTTACATTTTCTAAACACAGTAACGACTAAACACAACACAGGGACCGACACAAGAACTGACACAAGAACTAACGAGACTGAAAACCAAAAGATGCTGGACTTCATATGTGTGTGTATATTATGTATGTGTGGTAACAAAAGAGTTAAGTACAGGCAAGACTTTAAGTAGTTCTTGAGGCGTCTCAATATCTGTGTCCGGGTCGACGGCGAAGCGGTACCACAGCATCGCTTGACTCCGTGAGATAGAATCCACCTGGAAGTTCAACACAGGTTTTAGTGCCACAGTATAAATGACACTTTTAGCATCGGCTATTTAGCTGCTTTATTGAAGCTGAATGCAGCGACCACACACGCCACACCGCACATATTTGCCAGAGATACAGGATCTAAAACTTATAATTAATTCTCTTAGTATAAGTAGATTATAATAACTTCTAGTGGTTTTAAGTGAAATTTGGTGTTTATTTGTGCAGTGAAGTGCGAAGTGATTCTTATAATAAGAATCGTTAAATTGTATGGTTTTTAACACTGCTATTGTGTGTCGAGTGAGACGGGACCACTTGCTTGGACCTTATAGAGTCTTGAAATCCACGAATGTGTTTAGAGTGGTATCGGCAAAAGTCAAAAGATTCTTTATTGACAGAATCCGTATGTCGATAAAACGCAATACACCGCGGCGGTTTATTGAGTGACTGAGACTGACTTTGACAGTTGACTACCCACTTATTCTCAATAAGTTACTTGAAATTGGCAATATATCTTCGGGTATTTATTTATTTAAATTTGGTACGCAAACAGATTACAGTCAAATAAAAAACAATATATAAAAATTAAAATTAAATAAGCTAGACAGTAATCCTAAAGTAGCGTACACAGCTTGGTCAAAATATAAATTCGCTACTTTTATAAATTAAATTGCGATAAATTAAAATTACAATCTAATAAGTCTACTGATTACGTTTTTATACATTTAATTTAAATAAATTAAGTTAAAAAGGAATTAAATTAAGGTTAAATTATAAGTATTATGATGAAATTAAAAAAAAAATGCAACTGTCAAAATAAAATTGGAATAACTATCTTATTGGCATCGAGGGTGTTTCGTCTCTGAATATATTGGAAATAATATTATAAAAAAAAATCAATAATAAATATAATTAACCTTAACTCTCACACAGTCGTACTTCGCCAGTGACAGATCGTATAAGGAAATCTGTAATATAAAAAATGTATGATATAACATAGAGGTTAGAATTAAAAGGTTAAAATTGGGGAGAGCCACACTTCGGCATGAATGGGCCGTTTCGACCGGAGTGACACCACGACCTCACATAAATCCGGCGTGAAGCAGCACTGTGCTGCGTTTCGCTGCGTGAGTGAGGGTCCTCAATCCGGTGGTTTAAAGGAAGGTTTAAAGGTTGGCAGCGCACTTCTGACTCCACTGGGTTTCGTGGGTGCCTATGTGCGGTAGCAATCGCTTACCATCACAGGTGATTCCTCAGCTCGTCTGCCTCTGACTTGCGTCGAAATGTTAATTCTCAATACTCAAATATTTATTTGCGTCATTGTTGATATTAATAAGGATCATCATCATCATCATTTCAGTCAATACATGCCTACTGTCCTTATGTCCAACATAAGCCTCCCCCAATGATCTCCACACAGATCGGTCCTGTGCCGCGCGCACCCAAGGGATTCCCGCGACCATCACCAAATTGTCGGTCCACCATGTAGGGGGCCTGCTACGGCTGCGACCTTCACTCGACCTTAATATAGATATTCCCGACATTTTTAATGGACATCCCAAAATTAACTTTGGCCGTATCACTTAAATTAGTGTAGATAAATAAATTTTGATAAAATTAGAGGGTTATCACATAAAAGCTAAGTTTTTTATTTAATAAATCAATGGGTTTTTCACCTTTTTATAATTATTTCCGACATTTGAGGCACATCCTCTATATTCTTTCGCTGTATTTTTTTATAGGATAGATGGCAGACGAGTAGACGGATTACCCGATGGTAAGCGATACCCGTGTCACAAGTGCAACGAGTCGAGCTCTGTAGCGAACATTGCCATCACTATCACACTTATTCTTGAATACTTACTTGTTTTTCACCACTGTACCTTCACTTGGCCTATCCACTAATCCCCATGTGTCATTGTCTTTGAAAGAATTAAGCTCTTGATTTATAGCACTACACCACTGCTGCTTTTCGGGACCTGTGAGAGCATCCTGCAAAGATATTTGCTCACTGGTTTGATCTACGATACACATGTTAGAATAACCGCACTTATCGGGCGCTCGACGAATGCGTTTTCCTTCTTGAATAACATCATTGCTCTAAGTGATTATTATGTCGTCTGTTGTAAGACAGTCACTGTTGTCATCATCCTGATCAGTTGATGAGTCACTAGCAATGTATGTTGGATCTTTGCTTATTCTTGAACTCTCTTCAGAGTTAGTCATATCTCTCTTCTCTTTTAATTATTCTCTTTCTTCATTATTTTCTGATTCCCTCTCTTCAATAAGGATCTCTGCAGTGTTATTATCATCATTTTCCATAATTATGACATCTCTAGCCCCAGTTATTTTTTTTGATCTCTCATCATATAATCTGTAGCTTTGGTATTTTCTAAATACCCAACAAGTCTCAACATTTTCGATTTCTTATCCCATTTGGTGCGTCTCACTTTTGGTATGTGGACCATGACTGAGCTACCAAATATTCGGATTTGGCTGATGTCCGGTTTTCTTCCCGTCCATATCTCTATAGGTGTAGACATGTTTAGTCCTGCTGCTGGCGATCTGTTCTTGAGATAAACTGCCGTGTTAACAGCTTCCGCCCAGAGCTTGTTTTCAAATTTGGCATCAAAAAGTAAGTATCGAGCCTTTTCTACGATAGATCTATTACACCTCTCAGCCACTCCATTTTGTTCTGGGGTATATGCACTGGTCTTTTGGTGAGATATGGCACATTGTTTCAGGTAACTTTCTATCTCTATGGAGCAAAATTCTCCTCCATTATCTGACCTTATTGCTCTAATCTTCCAGCCCTGTTGGTTCTCAACGTAATTTTTTAACTCTTTGAATCGCTGGAATGTTTCCTGTTTTGATTGAATGAAGTATACAAAACACATTCGGCTATATTCATCAACAAATAACAGGTAGTACTTAGCTGAACCGAGTGATCTTTCTTCCATAGGGCCACATATGTCTGTGTGAACCACTTCCAAGACTCTGCTGCTGGCACTTGTACTAGTAGGGAAAGGTAGCCTTGTCAGCTTGCCTTCGCAGCAAACCACACAGCTTGACTTACTTATGTCAGACTTTTCCTGGTAAGTTACACCATCAACTGCTCCCTTTTTCATTTTTTCAAGATCTTTTAGGTTAATATGACCTAATCGTTTATGCCAAAAACTGCATGACGTCTGTACAGCTGCAGCTAAAACTTGTTTAGAGTTCTCAATGTTTAGTCTGTACTCATCGTTTTCCAGGCTTGCCTCACCAATGCAAACATTCTGATCATTGTAAATGTAACATCCACTTTTATTGAAGGATACTCTGTTACCATTTGCAATCATTCTGCTCACTGACAGCAAATTCGTGGTGAGTGTAGGTATGCACAAAACATTGCTTATTTCCACTTCATGCGTGCTTGTTTTTACTCGGGTAGTCAATCGAAGATCTCCAGAGCACACCACTGGTACTTTGGTTCTATCGGCGACAATAATCTCTGTAACTTTCGGTTCGTAAGATACGTTTGTCAGCATGTTTTGGTCCGAGACCATGTGAGCGCTAGCGCCAGAGTCGACGTACCAGTCGTTTTATTTGAAATCTCGCGTTAATAGACGGCACTGGCTTTTAAAATGACCGATCCTTTAACAGTGGTAGCAGCGAATTTGTTTTCTGTAGGTTGTATGTACATTTTCACTGACAGATGACAGGTGCGTTTCGTTTCTGCTACTTTTCCCGCTATTCTGCTGCCGCGTCTGTTGGGGGCGCTTCGGTGCATGTGCAATGAGCGCGCCTTCCGCCTTACTAACCTCGAAATCCGAACTCATGTCTAACAATTTCGTTTTTATCGCATCATCATAGGACTAAACCTTTCAGGGAGTCCTGCCAGCAATAGCGAGCCAATCCATTCGTCGTTTATTTCGAATCCGGTTCCCTTTAATCGCTGAGCCGTTTCCACAAGCTGATTCACGTAGCTGGTCATACTGTCACAACTCTCCAACCGTATTGATATAAGGGTTCTTAGAAGAGTAATCTTGCGCGTATAACCCGTATCATCGAACAAACATTTCAAATTGTTCCACAAAGCTTGTACTGTGGTCTCGGTCTTGATGTGAATGTATAATAATGCTCAATACTCAATATTTTATTTGCATTTCACAGTGTACATTATAAGATCTTAAAGATAGGTATACACAATAGATCACTGTGAACCCTGTCGGGCACAACAAAAATGGAGAGGAGGAACACCATTGATCAAAAAGAAAACATTATTAATTAAGTATTTATTAATTATTATGTATTAAATTGTTTTTTAATATTATTTTGTTTGTTTGTAAGTAATATCTATTTATTCTGTGGTAATATATTAGTTTAGTTGCATTATCGCTTTAATTTATACTAATTATTCCTTTAATTCTATTGAATTATTTTATCATCTAAATATTCTTTTATATTATAATAACATTTTTTTAATAATATACTTTTGAGATCTTTTAAAAAGTTATTATCATGTTTTATGTTTTTTAGATAATCCGGTAAATTATTGTACAATTTTATTGACATTGATAATGGGCTCGAAGAGTGGTGTTTAATAATTGAATTTGGTAGTGCTAATTTATTTCTGGGGCGGAGTTTATGTTTTGTAATATTGTCATCTCTTTTAGTGAATAGGGTGGGGTATTTGCGAACAAATTTACATATTTCGTAGATATAGATGCAGGGAAGGGTCAGGATTTTAAATTTTGCAAATATGGTCTACAACTATCGGTGCTTTCTATGTTGGCTATAATTCGGATTAGTTTTTTTTGCATGGTTAATAAAGTAGGCGCATCCGTGCTACTTCCCCACAAGATGACGCCGTAACTGAGCCACGCGTATGCGTAGGCGTAGTAGGTGGTTATCGCAGTCGGTATGTCTGTGGTTTTTTTTATTTCTTTTAATGCATATGAAAAACTGCTTAATTTACGGTGTATTTTAGTGATATGTTGCTTCCAATGTTCATGATCATTTTCGCTCTCGCCTTCTTGTTTTCCGAATCCGTTAACTCCGTCGTACTGGTCACGTCCACGCCTTCCAAAATCATGAAGTTTTCGACTGCGAATGCCCAGTCGTCGTAATTTTCTCTTCCTTTTAGTTTTGGAACGATCACCGCGTAACTGCCTGACAGTTTTAGCACTGATTTGAATAAAAACACCGAAAATTTTATGAAAAAATGGGACTGGGCCCATGACCTATTAAAACTCCCATGTGGTTTCAAACAGACTAATTTATTTTCTTAAATATGGTGGACACATTAAAAAGTTTACATTAATTTGACACTAGATGGCGCTAGCAGTATCTATAATTGTAACAATATTATTTAGTTACTATAC
>JADPWL010001629.1:0-16309 GCA_019059595.1 Marasmia exigua | reverse complement strand
ACAGCCTGTATAAATTTATTTAAATTTTTTAACTTCAAAATGAGTCTCATTTTTCCATTTGGTTTTGGAATTAAAAATATTGCTGGACAGAATTGGGACCCCACAGGGACGCATTTAGATATCGCGCCAATAGGACAGTAAGCTATAATAGCCTTCATGAAAATAAGTCTTTCTGATACAGAATACTTAGTAAGTTTGGGACGGACAGGTTTGATGATCCGACTGTGACACGGAATCTTGTAACCTTGTACATACGACAAAATGTAGGATCTTGGGTTATCATAGCCATTGAGTTACAAAAACAGTGATAGTCTAACAGCGTACAGTTACCGGAGTCTATCGCCGAATGCTGCTCTGCCGAGGCTGCGACTTCTTGTATGAGTTCGGCTGGCCCGATTCTTCGGAGTGGGCGCCGATTCTTTCATCTTCTGTGTCCCTGCGCTGGCAGTTTCTGGCTGGAAAATGGTCCTTGCAGTTTTTGATGGAACGGGGATGGTTTCTTTAGAAAACAAAGGGCCTCCTTGGCGGAGGATGGCTTTTAATTCCGCTCCAGAATTTATGATGGCTCTGAAGCCTTTTAAAGTATCAATTAAATTTTCTCCAAAGAGAAACGATCAACTTTAGGTTCTGAAGATGCTCCTTCATTTCTTTTTTCAAGAAGAAAGTATAAAAGTTGCGCCTCGTAATAGAAGTTCATTATCATTTGACAATCGCAAAGAATGCGGGCTGGGATTCCAATTAGAGAACGAATTAAATTCGTGTCCTTATTTGACACGCGAAAGATTGGTCAGAGATCACCCAAAACATGATATGCAGTTGTTATTGCTTTTGCTCAATTTTCTATACTTTTGTCGCGTTTCGCAAAAACGGGTTCGTTTTAAAGCAGCCTTAATTTCCGCGTTTAACTGGTGGAGCGTCAATAAATTTACAATTGCTGGAACTAGGGTACTGATCACATAGTTCAGTACGCATATCTTTTGACAAACCCTGTGGTTGGAATAATATTGAAATCGGACAGCCAAACCCTTGTTGACATCTTTGCCAAGTTTTGTATTTGTCCGTAGGGTCCACACCCAGATTTCGAGAAATCATCACCATAATACCAGATCTGAAGGCTCTGCCAAGGGAAAAATGTCCCCCACTGGGGGTCAGGGCCAATTATCAAAGTGTGGTTTCTGCAACGCCTGAGCAGCCGGGTTTGTTCGATTTGTCTTGTGGCGTTATTATACTGATTGCAACCTGCTATCGCTATCGTTTGGCTCAGATATCTCCATAAGACATCTGGATCCAAAGGTGTAATGCAGTCGAAAAAACGGCTACGTACGTGAGTAAATATTTTAGTTACGAAACATCTGCATACGGTTCGTAAATTAAAATTTAAGGGGGTAGTAACAAACTCCACAGAGAGTAGCACGCACCCAGCCCCACCTAAGCAAGGACCTAAGTAGGTACTAGGTACCCATTTCTATAGTATTACGGCAAGAGGACACACATAATTGCCACAAAAAACAAAGTAAGGATAGCCCGATAACTATCCAGCATAACTTTGAAACTGTAAGAGACAGCCCCCTTCGATGCTCGCCAATACCATAGGTGCATTTAAGACAAATATAACACTAGGGGTATGTTTATAATAAAAACCACTTTTCTAACCTTCTCTACCGAACGAACGTCGAGTAGATTCCGAACAAGATGACGAATCATCCTTTTATTTTAAGCGGTGAATTTTTTTGTTCCAATTTGCGTAATTTTTTCTTCAGGGTGTTCTAAATCATCCTTAGACTTGCGTTTAGGGCATATCAAACACTTTAGTTCCTAGCTTACTATGATAATTAGGTATGTTACGTTATGGCGAAGCACTGAACGCGAATGAGTCAAAGTGAGTATGCCAGGGAAAATGTACTACTACCGTCACAGAATATTTTATTTTTTTAAAAAGTACCCTCAAAATAGTGCGTAAATGGCGATCCGCTGCGCGATGCTACAAGTTGTTTTAATGCTAATCTTTTCGGACGAAGCAGAGTATAATTGATTATAACCCTATATCTTAGGCGTAAAGTTTGAATTGAAGAATTCGACAGATTTGAGTAGATTGATCTGTTGTTATCTGTACACCTATTACTAGTTCATGTTAGAAACATATACTGGTCATATTGCCTACTGCCAAATAAAAATAAAGTTATGGAAGGTCTAAACGAAATAAGTTACGTATCTAACTATTACTGTAATAACATCTAATATATCTAATATTACTGTAATAAAAATATTCATTATGTAATGTATTGAATAGATCATCCATTATATTAGTACAAAAGTAGGTTACATAGTATAACGTACACTAAAGAGTATGTTTTAGTTAACATAGTATCTGTCAATACATTCCATCTCCACCGCAATAAAAAAATAAAATAAATGCTAACTATTTATTTTATTTTAGCTTATATTAAGTTATGTTAATATATACAATATAATGTCATAATAACTTAACTTACTAAGTGTACAGACATTTTATTTTTAAAATTAAATATTATTTAATTGGTTCAAAATACATTTTTGTTCTGTTTTTGTGAACGACATAGTTTTTATTATCTTTGATAATTTCTACATTTGGTGAACATTCCTTTATAACTTTGTATGGACCTGAATATATGTTTTGGAACTTATTGCCAGTTTCACTTTTTATTAAAATCAAATCATTCGGTTTATAAGTTACAGGGTTAATATTCCGATCATATTTATCTTTCCTTTTTACTTTACTAGCGATCAAATTATCTCTAGCCTCTTTCTGTGACGTTTGTATTCTAAATTTAAGTTCTAAAGGATAAGAATCAAAATTGTACAAAGGGTCAACTTTTCCTGATTGTAAATTGGATGGTAAAACACATTTCTTACCGAACACCAACTCATAGGGGGTAAACTAAGTCTCTGTATGTACCGCAGTGTTGTAGGAAAAACACCAAAATAGAAGCCACATGCTCCATGCTTCTGGGTGGTTTCCTGTCTGTATTCGCAAATAGTTACCCAAATGTTTGTGTGAGTTTTCCAAGGCACCTATACTTTGGTGATGATATGCGGTAGATTGAAGCTGGTTAATATGCAAAAGTTTACATACCTCTTTCATTGTATCCGATAAAAACTCTGTTCCCCTGTCGGTTGCTATCTCCTTCGGGATACCATACCTAAGAATCCAATAATTTACAAAGCTCCTAGCCACTTCACTTGACCTTTTTGATGTCAATGGATAAGCCTCAATGTATTTACTTAACTCACATTGTATAGTTAAGATGTAAGTATAATTATCGTAATCCCTATCTAATGGCCCTACTATGTCTAAGTATATTTTCTCAAACGCCGAATTTGCCGTTGAACTAATTGTCATAGGCTCTTTAATATAATGTGAGGAATATTTTTGTTTTTGACATTTGTCACACCTTTTTATAAATTCTGTAACATCAGCCTCTAATTTTGGCCAAAAATAATATTTCTTTATGTTATTAACCATTCTTCTTATCCCAGCATGTCCACTTGTGGGTAAAATATGAAAATCGTTTAATATTACACGCTGATCGTCTTTATTATCTATTCTCTTTGTTCCCCTTAAAATACATATACGTGGTCCGGACCAATTACTTATGTTCCTTATCTCATTTATTAATTTTTCCACAAATATATTATTTTTCTCAGTCTTTATGAAGTATACTTCTTTAATATAAATTTTTCCACAAAAAATATTTAGCTCTCTCACAAATTCGCCTGGCGATAGTTGCGATCGAGACGCTAAATTAATGAAAATAGTATTAACAGAGGGTACATAACTCAAGCATCCCTTCTCATGTATTATTTCTTTCATTTTACGATATCGATTTAATTCATAAGCGCTTATGAAACGTAATTCCGTGAAATATTTCGGTTTGCTATGTATTTCTACAACTTTTGGTTGATCAGGCCAATCGTTTTTAGAAATACTAGCATCCCTTTGTTGCCTAGCCATCTGGCCACGCGTTATTACATTCATCACCGTGTGACTCATCTCTTTCAATTCCTCCGAAGTTAAATGTACACGTGAAAGTGCATCAGCAGCAGAATTATTCTTCCCTTTCAAATACTCAATTATAAAATCATATTCCTCAATTAATAATCTAAATTTAATTAAACGGCTTGATGGATCTCGCATACCAAACAAGTAAACGAGTGGTTTATGATCAGTCTGAATTTTGAATGTCCTTCCATACAAATATGGACGAAAATGCTTTACAGCCCATACAATCGCAAGCAGTTCCTTTTCAATGGTTGGATACCTTTTTTCTGCTTTGTTAAGACTACGACTGGCAAAGGCTACAGGCCTGCTATCGCTATTACACAAAACTGCACCCACGCCATATCCTGATGCATCTGTTTGTAGAATGAATTGATTAGACTCCGAAAAATCAGGGTACTGTAATACAGGATGGGATATTAAATTTTGTTTTAATAATTCAAATGATTTTGGCACTCGTCATCCCATATAAAGGTCACATTTTTCCGACATAAATTATTTAATGCGTGTGCTTTTGTAGCAAAATTAGGAATAAATTTTCTGTAATAGTTTACAAATGCAACAAATCTTTTGACTTCTTCGACTTTAGTAGGAACTTGGTAGTTCTTAACAACCTCTATTTTATCAGAATCTGGTATAACACCATCTGCTGACACAATATGGCCTAAATAAAGTAGTTCTTTCTGTAAAAATATGCACTTTTGTGGGTTTAATTTTAGATTGACTTTACGTAATCTTTCGAAAATGGATTGTAAATTTTTAATATGACCAGGTAAATCCCTACTAAAACAGACTAAATCGTCTTGGTACACTAAGCATTTTTCGTACGTTAACCCGGTCATTGCCATAGTCATCATACGAGAAAATGAACTTGGACTGGTCTTCAAGCCCATAGGCATCCTGGTCATCTGAAACTGTCCCGAACAAAAAGCAGTATACTTTCGACTGTCTGGGTCTAAGCTTACATTATAGTAACCTTGATGTAAATCTAAATGAGAAAAATACATGCAACCAGATAGTGAATCTAAAATTTCCGTTATATTAGGAAGAGGAAATTTATCATCATGTATACTGTTATTAAGTTTTCTGTAATCTATGACCAAACGCCATTTTTTGTTTCCGTTCTGGTCACTTTTCTTTGGCACCAGTAAGATGGGGCTGGACCATTCACTTTGACAAGGTTCAATGATATTTTCTTTCAACATCTGATCAATTTGGTTATTAATTTCATTTTTCAAAGCATGAGGCAATCGATAAGGTTTTGAAAAAATTGGCTGAATATCCGGCTTTACTTTGATTGAATGTTGATAAATATTGGTAGTTGACAACTTGTCACCTTCCAAATAAAAAATATCGGGATATTTCGCACATAAACTTTCAATATTTACCCTTTCCTCTTTATTCAACTTATTTAAGTTTAATTTTGATAATAAAGATTTTACTCGTGATGCATTTTTCTCGGTTTTATCAAAGTTACAAATATTATATTCTTTCAAATTTTGAATATTCAAGTTTTATTTCGGAAAAAGTTAAATCTCTTGAAGTTGTATTCAAAATTCTAACTGGTATTTTACCATCTACTGGCTTTACTAACGTACTTGCTATAAATACGCCCTCACACATTTCTTTCGTACATACCACACACTCTTCTGTTAAACTGGTATTAATATAATGAATTGATTCTGATCTGGCAGGTAAGGATAGTAAATTACTGCATGAGTCCATTAACTGCAAGCTAATTTGGTTTGATTCATTGAGCCATAATGACAAACTATTATGTTTCATGTCAATGACCGCTCCATACTTTCCTAAAAAGTCCTGTCCCAGAATACCGCACGATTGACACGGTAAGGTGTCAAATACATAAAACTTGTGACTAATACACTGCCCGTGTATCGTCAATTGTAAATATACATATCCGATAGCCTGTACTTTTCCACCTATTCCATTTATTGTTATATTTTCTTTGTTAACTGGGATATCAAAATCTAAAATGTACTTATGTTTAATAGCCGAAATTGACGCTCCTGTATCTATGAGCCAATTAAATGCGTGTCTGTTTTTATAAATAACTCAATGTAATAACTACTATCGCTGGCTAAAATGCTATATGTCGTAGGAACGAAAAAACTCATTTTCAAGTTCCGAGCTCTGAGTAGATGAACTTGACTGAGGCTGGAGGCCTCATCAGTCATTGCCGTACGAATCTGTCCTCTGAACGGTCTATGACCCCTCGAGTAATTATTAAAAATTCTACCTCGATATGGCCCTCTGCCCCGAGGAGCACCCCGTGGCTGAGGCGGAGGCTGCTCAGACCATTGCCTGGTGCTGGGACGCGACTGTCGCCAGTTGTTGCTTGGGTTGCCTCGCCAACGACCAGTGCTGTACGCCCCTCTAGAAGTACTCTGATGAGGAGGTGGCCTGAAATTAGTTTTAAAGAAACGATTATTATTATGTCTTAATGTTAATACATTGGGTACTGCACTGGAACCTGAAACGTCCTCGTCAACTGCGGCTTGAATTGCATCCTTCAAATTTTGAAATCTCTGTGCCGTAATAATTGTGGCGATCCTACGATTTCTCAATCCATCGCTAAATTGCCGAATTGCCTGTTTCTCGTTAATAGACTTTAAAATATCAAATTTCTCAACACTCCCTTCAGATTGCGAAATCGTGAGATCAACAAATAATTCGGATAAAGTTTTTCCGAAAGCATCTATCGACGTATCATTTTGTTTGCAATTTACAAATTGTTTTTGCAAAGCACTCGTAGATTTCTTTGGTAATAATAACATTTTCATGTCATTTAAGAGTTTAGGCACGGTATCGTACTTTGTTGCTAATTTTAGTTTAGCAGACTGCGAGAGTCTACTTTTAACAACAAAAGTTATTAAATGTGTCTGTGACTCAGCACTGAGAATCGAACTGTAGTACTCTATGCCATCAATAAGTTGTCGTAAATTGGAAAGTTCGTCATTCATAACTGGCAATAAGCTCAAAGCTACCTTCAGGTCAAATTTATCCATTGTTGAAAAACTCTTAGAACTCTCTGGAATTGGACACAACTCAGTAATTTTCTCAAACAAATTCCTAATATCCTCACAATATTTTTTAAAGAGAAGAAATTCGTTCTTGTCTAAGCTTTCCTTATCAAAACTTTCTATATAGTTATTATATTGTGCAATAACAGATTTGGCCTCGTCTAACTTTGTCTTTAATATTTTCCCTTCTCTCCTAGTTGGTCCTATTTTAATCAAATACTGTCTTATATGTAATAAATCGTCATATAATTTCTTTAATAATTCTGCCATATATGGTTTACAATTTGATACTTGTCTATGTAAAATATATAATATGCATAATAAAATGTTAACATACCTGTATAAGTTGGCACCTTCCTCAGCATAATAACAATTTTAATACCCGATTTAACAGCTTTTATAACATTTATGTACTACTCTATGTTATGATAATATTTTTAATGAACCAATTCAATTATTTATATAGTTGAATACCATTTTCTTATTATTTTTTTATATGTATATACTATTATTATTATTTAGTTTAACTTAAACAAGTAGTCATTGATTACATAAGTAAAAAAAATTTATATATAGCTACAGTCCACTAAATAATGTCCATTTACGTTGCCGAAATACTGATGTACGCACAAAATAAATACGATATTATATGATATGATTCACTTCACTTCACACGATTGGAAATTTTAACACTTTTACACCTTGCTGTCATCAATTTTCAAATCGGGGTAAATTTGGCGCCGTCGAAAGGAAGCCCGCTGCACCCTGCTCCTGCCGTATCCACCGTAAGTGACATTGCCGGTACAACCGGAAAACTGCATACAGGACTCCCAATATCAAGCAAAGTACCACTACGCTTAACAGGATGGTTGATGTTTTCATATGAAATGTAAACTCCTCAATCGGTGCATTATTCGTGCCCCCTATTGCATTTTGGGCTACGATGATGTTCTCCTTAGATAGTGGTTTGCCCATTTTTTAATATTTTTTCAGCACACTACCGCCGTTGTTACAAAATGTAATAGGAATCATTTTATCACTTGATGATTGCATTGTCCCGAGAACACGATGTTTTATGATTCACATCCCATATACGTAAAATCGGTCGGCGGCGGACGGTGTCAAAATACCCGCGCGCGTGAATCTACTTTTGGCAGGGTCGCCATGTAAAGTGGTGCCCTGAGAGAGAAATGAAAGACAAGAAAGTTGAGTAAATACTGTTTGTATTTTCAATAGATCATCCATTATATTAGTACAAAAGTAGGTTACATAGTATACGTACACTAAAGAGTATGTTTAGTTAACATAGTATCTGTCAATACATTAATATCCTCATACCTCATATTCTATTTTCGTTCTAATCAGAAAGAAATTTTTATGCTATTCTGTAAAAACCTAAAGTTGAGAGTGAAATAAAACGCCAGATTATAACTGCACTTCAATAAAGTTTCTGCACGTGTATCCTCAATCAGGTTCACACAACGTAAGCCAGTTTTACAAATCTGATTATAAAAAATACTTATAGGACTTGCTGGTTGGTTTGTACATACTAGCCACTAAGCAGGGTGTTATTATGACTAATAGCTTACATTTCAAAATCACAATACATGATGATTTAAAATAAAATTGCGTTTCGTTTTTGTAATTCCCTCATTCTTTACTTCTAAATTTAGCGCCAACCACACAAAACTCACGTCAGTTTTCAACTTCAACAACATAGTTAAATTCCATCAGAATAAACTTGTAAGGTACCTAATAGTTATTTCTATAAAATGTAAATTTAAATTAAGAATATGTCAATGTTGATTTATTAAATTGTATTACGTACTAAAATGGACCTTATTCTTTCAGGATATGAATGATTCGCCAGATATCATATTCAGCCCGATACGCACAAATTCGGTTAGAAAACTTCACTCAAAATTATAAAAGCTTGATAAGGAACCAACCAAAAAACGAAAGCATAACGCGAAGTTCCAGAGCAAAAAAGACGATATTTCTGCAAGGTCGTTTTTATAAGTGAGGAAAGTCGAGGGTTTAGATTATTCAAATAAAATATTGGAATTGCAAAGATCAATCCGTCGGAAGATTTCCGTAGAGGAAATGAAGAGAGCGTAGTGCTTAGTGCTCAGTACATTGTTGAAGGACCCTGTTGAACGAATTGTGGACATCACGCGACGGTTTAGTTAAAAAATTGCAAAAAACCTTTGTGGTGACTATTGTGATGTTAAATTAATATTTAATTTTAAGTTAGTTTAGTTTTACTGATTTGTTTATACACGATTTGCACATGTACATAAAACTGGTCTTTTATTATATACCTCCTTCATTTATTTTGAGAAAAAAATAAAAATAAAATGAAGATTTTCTTGGGATGGGAAAATATTTATTAATAATATCTTAAAGAGATTTACATTATTTTTCTAAACACCATTTTTTAATACACAAAACTTTTTCATGCACAATATTTTTTGTGATTATAACATTGTATGCAAACATATCTTTACAGTAAGTTTATTCAAAGTTTCTAGATTATTATAACCTTTTCACATTATATCCACACTTTTCATGATCACATACTCACGCACCCATTTAACTTTTTCTTCTCCTTTCCCTAAGATTTTGCGTTCCCTGAAGTAAGGTTTATGAGTCTTTTAAATCCCTATAAGTATCAATGACTCCTTCGCTCCATCGGACCCCTGTTTCTTTTCTAACCACCAACATGCTTCCTTTTTTGGAAGGGGAGGGGTTAGTTGTGAAATGGATATGGCAGGGTTTAATTAAAAATGTTTGAGTGTGTTCTGTTGTGCCTATTATCAGTTGTGCCTAGTATCAGTGACGTTTCGTGCGCCATACTGTGAGTGCGAGGTCACTGGGCTGTTTTTCTATCAGTTTCGTCTGCTTCTGCGTCTTGTTTGGTTCCGTGACTGTGTTTGTAGATTCCCTGTAGTGACGCGAACTGTTAACGAGTGTGGGTTTCAGTATTCTTGCAGATAGAGTGCTTTGAAATCGCAATTTATCTCTGCTCGCGAACATGATTTTTCTCACGAGCTAAATCTTGCTTAACGGGCTCTCCATTTGCCTCACCTTTTGACAACCGCAACCACGCCATCTAGTGGGGCACTATACACACGCCACCTAGCGGTAATACTAGACACCGATTCACAAACCCTTCGAAGTCTGACCTTTGCTCTGCTTTATTTGGCTTGAGACAGCCATCTAGCGACGAGTAGCGGAGACCGTCACCATGTCATTGTGGTGCGTTGCGGTAAATTTATGGCGGCGACAGGGGGCGTTGCGTGTACGTCGTGCGTACTTAAGTATCTCGGGCCTGCCTTGCGTCCCAGAGCGCGCGCGCTGTCGTGGAAAGACTGGTCGTGCCAACTGGCAAGAAGATGTGCTTAAGGGTGACAACAACCATAACACCTGAGAAAGGCCTGTACGACCGATCCGATCGCACGCTGCTAGGGTGCTGTGCAGTCTCTCCACCAAACAGGTGACGCCTTCTGGATGCGCTCGGCCAGTGGGGCTTGCGGAGATGGAGAGCTGGCAGTCTTCATGGCGGAGATGAGGGAGTTCCGCAAGGGATGCCCAGTTGCTGGGTCGCTTTAAAATGTCGGATGGATAGCGGTGAGCGCAGGCTTGACGCGTTGGAACAGCGCTGAGCCGCGGCACCGCTGGCCCCTGGTGGGACAGCCGAGCTGGAGCAGACCATCGTGGCTCAAGCAAGAACTGAACGACCGCGACCATGAGCTCCTGCTGTCCAGACACCTCGAGATCGGCAGGCTGCCTGATAGTGAGCGGGCGATCCGTAGCCCAGGTCGTCACTGTTGTTTGCCGCGCGGCCCTGGGCGTGCAGCTGAAAGAGCGGGACATCGTCTTCCGCGGAGCGCGTGGGCCCTCCAGTGAAAGGAGCTGCGGGCGGCGAGGCGCGTCGTGGTGCGGCTCGCGCGACGCGGGCTGCGCGACGAGTTGCTGCAGGCCGCGCGCGTGCGCCGCACGCTCACCGCCGCGGATGGGGCCCGCGGTCTTCGTCAATGAACGTCTGACGACGGTTTTTAATCGTCAGCTATTCCATCGGTGCGCGAGGAGTGCCGCAGGCTGCGTTGGCGGTATTCCTGGACGAGGACGTGGCCGCATTTACGTCCGTCAGGTGGATGGGTCTTCATTGTTTCAGTTGCGATCTGATTCCGATGTCGACCGCGTGCTGGTTCCACAACCCCTGACTCTTACCCTGGAGTACAATGACCTTATTAGTCTAATTATTATTATTTCCTAACTTGTTTCAAACTTTGTTATTATTTATCAGTTTTTTTACCTGTTTTCCATCTATCATGTGTCTAGTCTATCGAGTGTTCAGGTAACCTCCAAGGAGGAAAATCTTTACACAGTAATAGAAAAATAAAATAGTGTATATATCACATAGTTCTCATCATCACATATACACTCACAAAAACTATACAACTATCCACTAAGTCTCTAAATCATCGTCAAAAATTATCCAACATATATACTTTACAACCTATACTCAGCCTATACATACACTATAACAAACAACACTAGCACACACTATACAATCTACAATCTAACTATTCTACATGCTATAACTATACATAATCTACACCTATTTTTATTTTACGATTATTTACATTTTTGCACTCCTTTAAACAATTCCTGAGATTGGTTTGTTCAATGCAGTTCACTTAGCAAACGAGACATGAGGAGTTCATAAGTGGCCATTGGAGAGTCTAGCCCCCTGACATCCTTGCGGTAATGAAACGTGGCTCAAGCCGGTGAAGAGGATAGGCCGCCGCAAGAGAGTGCTCTCACTGACTGCATCATTGGTCTTTTTGATATGCACCGCTCCTGACAAACTAGAAATTCGTCATTTCCCTCATCCCTGGATAACGACACAGTAAAATCTATGATGCGAATCAGGGATGACTACCATACAGTCTGGAAACGCCATGGCACTCTGGTTCTGCTAAAGAAAACTACAAAACCATGAACAATAGTGGATTGAGGCGATTGAACGTGAGAAACGTTGCTATTTTGGCAGCACATAAACAGGCACTTAAGGGATTCAAAAGAGCTATGGCAAAATCTTACGCCTCTGTCATTGCTAGAAAGACCACCGATCTAACCTTTTGTCTTTTAGTGACCCGGAGAAAACGCATAAACGCTCACTTTTTAAATGTGCTGGAGACGGAGATGTTGTCAAAATGACCACTGTCATATGTTGGGGCTCACCCGCTTTATCTCGTCCTAATTCTCCTTTAACAAGCAGTGACAGAGGAGACAAAGTTTTTTAAAATAATTAAGGGGCTGAAAATCCAATGCTTTGGATAGATAAGAATCAACTGGATATTATCGTCCTATCCCTTGCTCAAATCTTGCCCTGCCATTACTCTCTCATCAATAACTCATGATAGTGCGTTTTTTTTCTAGCGCTGGAAGGTGGCAGATTAAGAAGCCTCTACCAAAGACCAACAATCCCACCACCATGAGCGATCTCCGGCCATAAGCTGGACTACCTGGTGTCTTTTCTAGGTCTTGGAAAAGGTGTTCGTCGACAGGTGACAGAATATGTGGGAGGCTAATGACATACTGCCGCATTACAGTCCTGGCTTCCTTATGTCCATGGATACCAGCAACTGCTTTTATCTGATGTGGTGGATAACCTGTTAGTGGGTCAGATCGCGAGAGGTCAGCGCTCTATACTGCTCGATTTTTCTCGATCATTCGACACCATCAACACCTCTCTCCCTGCTTGCCAAGTTTCGACTACGGGTTTGATGCTGCCGCGGTTCGCTGGTTCGATTAGCTAACCTGAGAGATAGGTGGCAGCCTTGTCGAGCTGGTGACGATGACGCTCCAGGTCACGCTCGGCTAGACTGCTTGTAACCGAGGTGCCACAGGGATCGATCCTCGTCCCCCCTGCTGTATGCCCTTTATGAGCTGACATCGTAAACTGCATCATAAACTGGAATTTCCCCACTTTTTATGGGCAGACGATGTGCAGCTTTTACTGCTCCTTCCAAACTAAATGACTCTGCCCAAGCTTGTAACTACAAATAAACGAAGATCTAGCCAGAATTTCATGGTGCAAATCAAAATTGTCTTTCTCTAAACCCAAAAAAATCAAAGCTGCTGTGACGGGTCAAAGGGAATTTGCTAAACTTAACGCATTCCCGCTGAATATTACATTAAGGGCGAGGCTGTTGAGGCGTGTTGGCTTCGCGAGAAACCTGGAGACTAATTATGAGATGCCACCTTAATTTCGACAGTCATATTACTGAGTGTGCACGGAACTTCTTCTACCGGTTAAAACATTATATAGATTGGCGACCTTATCGAGGTGAGGAGGTTAGAATCATACTTTGCGAGTCCACTAGTTCTTTCCTAAGCTCAACTCTGTGATAACTGTGTTTTATGGCTCCTGTATCCTGGCTAGAACCGAGGGCTGATACAGACGAGTGCCGAGAATGCCTGCGCTCGCTCTGCTTCAGTGTTCCACCCAGAGCACATATCACTCCTTCCTTAATTCAAAAATCTGGCTGAAGATTAAAGCACGAACAGTTACATCTGACTCGCTGCTGTTTGGCGTTATTGCGACGCGTATGCCACCGTATCTTTAACAAAAGCTGGTGTGGACGCGCAGATATGAGGCAGTATCTCCAAAGATCGTGCACTTCATGTCCGTGTAATGCCAAGCACTCGCACTGTCGGTTTTTCGTGGATCCTTTAGGTTCGCGTCGAGTAAAGCTGGAACAGCCTTCCACACCTGTGCGTGACCTTGAAACGTTTGCCTCTTTTTAAAAAACATCTTTATAAAAAATATTTAATTGCAGAACAAAAGTGTGGAAACGTACCCTCCGGGGGTTATTCACGGGGCTCCTGGGAGCTGGATCCTGGCGGCTGAGTATTGTCATCGAAACTGGTAGCAGCGAGGTTGATTTGACCATCTGCGTGACTGATATACGTAATCGCAATATATTGCTGTTGGGGCGCATCGTCGCTGGTCAGGTCGCCCGTCAATACGCGTTCTCTCCGTGCAGTAGGTTATGGTCAATGTACGATTATTCCTCTGCATTGCACCAAAACATAACATGATCACAATCTCGCCCATTTTTATATCATCATTATAGCATTATAAATAGTTACTCTTTAGTCATACAATAACCCAAGTAAAAGAAATTCCATTCCATGCTGTTGTAACGTGCCATATATTGACTTAACTGAAACGTATGCTTCCGCTTGTGTCTCGCGGCTCGCGCACAGATAAACCCCCGCCGGTTCAACCGATTTCGCAGACGGCGGCTTCCACACGTTTGTGTGCGCGAAACGTCCATTTTTTTATATTTATGTACGACTATATTATGCCTCATCCATTATGTATCTAATTTTTGTTTATTATACCCTACACTTTTCTATTTATTTTCATTACTATGTGTTTGCAATCGTTTTTTATTTTATACACTTGTGGATTATTAATTTTAAGATAAGAAAATTGTTTATTGTTTGATTAGGCATCTTAAATTTTCTTCCTGTTATGTACTATATGATTTTGTATTTATTATTATTATTTTTTCCTGTTTTGTCCTTTTCTTTTCTTCCTATTTGTATGTTATGTAATGTGTGCCGTACTCACCCAAGGCTCTGCCTGAAAACCAGCGCTGCAGCGGCTCCGGGCCATGCAGCAAATGCTGAGGTTGGGCCTTGTTGCTACAGTATTTGTCATACTTGTATTTATGTCATCTGTTTGATTTGTGTTCTGTGCCAATAAAGAAATCTTTATCTTTATCTTTATTACTAGTTCCTTTACTATAAATTCATTATTCCAATCTTTAAAAAAGCCTTGCAGAATCCACAATGACCGTATTGTTTTCTTCATGATTTTTCCCTTGCAATATTACTTAAGGCTTTGTATTCAAAAATGCAATCGTTCAGTATCAAACAATAGCGCAGTCTGATCGGTATCTCTGTTTCTGATTCTATTTCGCACGTCTGTCTCACTACTGATCCCTTCAAGCCTTCGGTTGTCGAGAACAGTCAACAACGAACATTGGAGCAATATCTGTTACAACTCTCTTAAACCCATAACGTTCAGCTCGGCGTCCGTAATAAGAGACTGTTGAAATCTTGCATATTGTTCGTATATTACTGAATATTTGTTTTCCAGAGAAACTAATGTTTAGGTTTTCGATATGGATAGTAGGTTGAATTCAAGAAAACCCTTTACGTCACGTATGGCACAAATGGTCCAATTCTGCATTGACGTCGTAGCATTATGTTTACGATTCGTTTGTTAAGCAATACAACCATTCGAGGTTTTTCAATCTGCCGAATGAAGTTTAAATTGACCAAGTATTTTTTCGTGTTTTAGGCAATAATGGGTATTCATGCAAATCCCAATTACGAAATGCGACTGTTTATAGCTCGATCTCTTTCTAAATGTTTTAAAACATTAATTCTTTCGCGTCTGATACTTAACATAGCGGAACATCGCCATACAATGTTATTTATTATTATGTCTTGAACAACGTTCGCCTGCATTTTTAACTTCAAGCATTAAATGTGTGTTACTTCTTACAAAGAACTAATCATGTTTTACATTCATAATGATTTTGTGGTATCTTCTGCAACCTAACACTTTATTAAGTGGAGATGGAGACGAAAATACACATTAATCGTATTGGATATACCAGAGGAAGGGATCCAACCCCCAAACATTTGCACATTTAGACTCGTTATCATTTAAAGATAGATAAGATTTATTGTGGTTAGTAATACCTGTATTTTTGATTCATAGCTATTTCAATACCGTTTATTTCATAAACGAATGTCTTGGAATAAAAATAAGGCGAATTGTTAACAAAATGCACATTTGTTACTCTTTCCTTTTCTTTTGTGGTACTGTTGTGTTTGTATCACATCACTCTGTCCCTCGATATACAAACTGCTGAGCTTTGGCAAGATTTGTACGTGTTACCTGCACGTAACAAATCTTGCTGATTAATCGAATCCTTATTTTTCATCATTCTTGTTTGAAACTTTGTCACATATGGTTTGTATGAATAAAAAATTTTTTTTTCAAAACTTTCAGACTTTCAATGCTGTTGTCATGCTGACGGAGATGTGCGATATTTAAAAACTTCATTTTATCAAACCAAGTATCTTCCAAAAATGCCTATTTTTTTTGGTCAGCTCTTTTAGTGACATATGGTGCTCT
>JADPWL010001627.1:0-14734 GCA_019059595.1 Marasmia exigua | reverse complement strand
GTTTAATAATAATAATTCTCACAACATCTCATAGGTTGACCTGATTCCGTACTAAGTAGCTTAAGCACTTGTGTTACAGATATCAGACAACAGAGGACCACAAATATATACTTAAATACATATATTACACCCAGACACTGAACATACACAAGTGTTCATCGCACGAATGTTTGTCCAGGGTGGAGATCGAAACCCCGACCTTTGGCGTAACAGGCAGGGTCACTAACAATTTTTTCAGCGGCCTGCGCTCTTGCAGGAACTCCCCCTTGGGAAGAGGAGGCGAAGGTGATGGCCGCCATCTACAAGTGGACGGTGGCCAAAAAACAGGCGGGTGAGCCGTACTGCGCAGTAGAGCGCGAGGCGGTGCGTAAGGACGAGGAGAAAGCGTTGGTCCTGCGTTGGTCTTCCAGTCTCGGCGATGCTGAGTTCGGGCGATGGACCACGGACGCGCTGGTTCCGATTCTGGACCAGTGGCTAGAGAGGCCGCACGGTTTCCTCTCGTATCGGATGGTGCAGGTCATGACAGGCCATGGCTGTTTTGGTAAGTTCCTGCACCGTATCCAACGGGAGGAAACCCCGTGCTGTCACGCATGTGGGGCCGATGTTGACACCGCCGAACACACTCTGGCCGTGTGCGGGTCCTGGGATCAGCAGCGCCAGGCGCTAGTGTGCGTTGTTGGGAACGACCTCTCGCTCCCGAGTATAGTTCGGGCGATGGTCGCCGACAAACGGGCCTTTACGGCCTTTGCCTCTTTCTGTGAGGACGTAATGTCCCAAAAAGAGGCAGCCGAGCGTCTTAGGGAGCAGGACCCTCTCGCGAACGCTCGTAGAAGGGCAAGGAGGGGAAGAAGACGGCGACCAGAGGCGCGTCTTCCTCCTCTCCGAGGAATAGGCTCGCCGGCGCATGGTACGGGGGTACCAGCACAGGCACTACACATGCCTCTGCCTCAGCCTGGTAGGGACAGCCCGGCGCTCCCGGCTGTCCCTATCGCCCCCCCCAGCTTGACTGGGGGAGGCAGTGTCGGGCCCGCAGTGTAAGTGGGCCCTCCGCCTGGGGAGGGACGTGAAGTAAGGTTCTTTAACCCGTACTCATGTCCCCTCCCCACTCTGGCCATGAGGGAGCGTCGCTGGGGTTTAGTCGGTATGCCTCTGGCCGGCTTCTCGCTAGGAGAAGCCCCCTCCAGAGGAGAGCCCGACATAACCCGCCTGCCCCCCGGCAAGAGGGTATGCATAAGGAGGCATTCCCCAGCGTCAAAAAAAAAACAAAAAAAAAAAAAAAAAAAAAAAAGGGTCACTAACAATTGCGCCATCCGGTCAATAATAACATTCGTTAGTATCTATAGTATTGGCGTTAGTATTGATCAAATTTTACTATTGATAATAAGTATCGACAGTTTTAACAAATAGCAATACTATCGATAGTACTCTCGATAATACTATCGATAGTATAGTATAATAGTATAGTACTATCTATCGGTGAATTATTTTCGAGGGCAACTATCGATAGTTCCGCAACACTAATCAGTAGAGCCATAAGTGCGCTCCCAACCTTTTCACTCCCTTTCATCATCAACCTTTCAGCTAATAGACAATTCCCATTCTCAATAATATTCCCAATAATTTTGTCCCAAGGACTATCTTAACTATATCTACCTCAAAACTCCTTGTGACTCCAGTGGTGCTGCAACAGGTGATCCATCTTTTCGAATAAAAACATATCTATCTGAAAATCTATGGGCGCGGCAGTGCCCCCGCCAAGTCGAGCGCGAAGCAAACACTGCCGTACCATCATTTACTGGAACCATTTCGCCGCATTTTTAGGCTCCTATTTGAGAACCTCCGGATAAGACCAGAACGCAGAAATTTTCGTCACTCGTTCAGCTATAATGACCTACTTTTAACTTTAAATTTCAAGTTTGTAACTATGTCATTTATATAAATACACTTCAACGGCCAAGTCACACAACAGTAAATATAGTAAAAAATAAAGAAATCGTAGTAAGAAACCTTAGACTTGGCACGACTTTGTCTAGATTTCATTACTTTTGACAGCTTTTTTTTATATGAGAGGTGGCAGGCAAGCAGACGAATCGCCTGATGGTAAGCAATTCCGCCGCCCATGGACACCCGCAACACCAGTGGAGTCACAAGTGCGCTGCCAACCTTATCCCCTTCCCCCATTGGGCCTCCAGTAACCTCACTCACACGGCTAAAATCAGCTCCATCGAGACTTAGCTAGTTTTTTTACAAAATGTTTTTAGTGGGATTACTTTACAAATTCAATACAAACACAACTAGCTACCTCCACCCCTTACTCCCCAGGGGTCTCTGGACAGGTGGTACAGTAGGAATGGGCTCTGGTGAGCCCCCTCAAGCAGTGATGTGTCTCCCTTTCCTCATGCTTACGTGGAATGGAGAGTCGGACACAACACAAAGTAAACAATAAAGCATTAAAACAAAATATTAGCACATAAGTTACTATACTTGCAATGAGTTACTGTACTATACTTGCACTTTTAGGCTTGATTAAGTGACGGTAACGATAAGCGAAATGAAACTAGTCCTAAAACCTAACTAGAAAATGTTTTTTTCGCGGAGCAATTAAATACCTATTACTATACTATTCTGTAAAACAAGCAGATAAAGGCATGGACCTAGAGTCTGTGGTTTAAAATGTATGAAATAATAAAAAAAAAGTTGCAACTTTATTCTATTTTCTCAGCATCTCCCTGCCCGCGCGACCGCGGTCTCAGAAGTCAAACAGGAGGCGAGACCGCACTCGTGACCGCGCCCTATATGTTTACACATTCAAACTATTTTCATATTCCAGTTTAAATTATGATGAGCTAGCAGACGGAATGAACAAGTGATAATCTAGGCAGGTATTCTCGTTAGAAACGATAAAAGCTTACCTTACCGCAGAATCTGTGATGCCGCCGCGCGGTACGGAATATGTTCAACAGGTCAATTATAATTAGATTTAATATTGTGACTTTCTTTCTTCTTAAGGTTGCATCTGATACAAGGGTTGCGGGTTCGATCCCCGCACAGTACAAACATTTGTGTGCATAAACATGTTTGTTTGTATTGGTCTGGGTGTTTGCTATGTATTATAAGTATGTATTTACAAAAGAAAAGTATTATATGTAAATATTTGTAACGCCACTGTTGATTCTGATATCCGTAACACAGGTGCTTGAGCTACCTATCTCGGAGTCAGATCAATGTATGTGATGTTGTGAAATATTTATTTATTTAAGGTGAGGAGGTATTTATCGATTTAAATTATTAGCTACTAAACCGGATCTATTTTAAACAATTTCGGGGTTACAACCTCTCGTCGAACACTTATACTATTTATTAAATAACCATGCACAAATGTTGGGTTTTTGTACCTTATCTTAAAATCATCTTGTAGAATGAAAGTAGATACACGATATACATAAAGAAACACTTGTGTCCATCAACACGTTTCCATCTGTAAAATTAACTCTAATATGATGAATAGAGTTTTATTTATTATTTGTATACTTAAAAAGATTAATTGAAAGCTATGAAATGAAAAAAAATGAATTTTTCATGGAACGCGCGCGGCAAAAAATATGTTTGATGAATTTCTTTTTTACTTTTCCCAATTCATCCTCGACTGCATTATATATGTGCGTAAAAACATGCACACTTTTTCAAAAAAGTCCGATAGTCATAGTCTTAACACCAGAAATAAACATAGATTATTATGAAGTCCTCAGACTTCATAAAATCGGTGATTCATTTGTTGGCTAAAGTATTAAGATTGTAACGTTATACGTACATTTTTACTTAAAATAAAATTAAATATAATAATAACTAATTAAAAGATAAAAATAAAACCAAAAAACTAATAAAAATAATTAAAATTAAAAAAAAACCTAATCTAATTAAAACTACTTAAAATATATACAACACTATTTTTTATATTTACATTTAATGTACAATACCTACTTATCTATTAATATATAAAAATAAATAAATAGGTACACTAAACAACGCAAAAATGTAATCGATAATGGTTCGTTTATCTATCGCACGGTACCCTAAACCGCATTCCGGTCCCTTTTGTTCTCATAGATCGTATGATCTATGAAGCTACCAATAGCGATGCGCGTTCGGAACACGCACCGGGCTCGTGTCTATTTCACTGCCTATTCCTTCGTATTTGCCTAGGAGGGACTCGCCTTGCAAACGCACCCGTGGTAGCACGGCAGAACTGTACATAAAGCTCGTCTTATTACAAGCTTGAATCACCTATGTATTTAATACTTTGTCACGTATTGACATATTACTGAAATACCTAATAAGGTACCTAATAGTACATTACAGTGCTAGTTTGTGAAGTGCTATTGTTAAATTCCCCGACAGGGTAAGTGATGAACAATTACTTTTCGTTTAGTAGGTTGTTAAAAGAATAGGTAGGCCAGAATCAATAGCGAACGTAATCCTTTGTGCTACAAAAGTTTAGGTACTAATTAGCTTCTTTTCTTCCTTCCCATTAGATTCTTTTGTATTAAATATTTATTGTTAGTGTTTTAGTGTATTTAACTTTAATTTAAAGTACCTACTTATGTTTGTGAAAAATCACGCAGGTACCTATTCGATTAGGTATTTTACTTTCGAGTTTTTTTATAGGTATTTTTTCTTATACTCCGTTCTGATTGCGATCATCGCCACTTCACCTTCTACTTACTTTCTCGCACCCGGCTTCGCTTGGCTTGGCTTTTATGGTGATCGCAATCAACGGAAATGCGTCGTAAGATTGTGGCTTAAGCTGGATGATTCTTCTCCAGGGAACAAAGTTCGGGCTCAGAAGCGGCGCCGCCACTTACGGGTTACAACCCTGGCCTGCCGCCGTTCGCTGTCACCACTACTACCACCTCGTCCCTCCGCCAGCGGTCACCCATCACCTGCGATCGCCATCCCCCAGGGAAGTCCGGGACCTTACGGAAGCCAACCATCAGTCGGGCTGAACCGACCCACAACCCAATTGTTTATCTTAAATAAATAAATTAGTATTTTTGTGTACGCTGGAGTTGACTTATTTCAACCACCCCCGTTACACTGGCGCCTACAACATGGTAATTTTATGGGCTGATGGTTTGCTTTCGTAGTAAGTAGTTGTGTTGTGTGCTTTTTATTTTTATTTTTGTGAACGTCTTTTGTATGTTTTTTTCTTTATTTGCAGCTTCTTTGTGTGCTCTTTTATATAACTCTTCCTTTCTGTTCGTAACTTTTATTTTTGTAACAGACGGAGTTCGTTTACTTTATTTATTATTTATTAAATGCATAGTACTGGTTCATCACTTACTTAAAGTCGTCATTTTCTTAAAAAGAATATTTTTTTTAGATGTAATTGACTATCGGGTTCCGTACAATTTTTTACAAGATTTTTATTTTTCACAAGTACCGCAACAGCAATATCATTTAACTTGTTTTAATTAAATTTCAATCGGGTTCCGTACATTATTTAAATAATTTTCATTTTTTTATCTATCATGTCCTATCCAATAAAATTTTTATCTTTGCAAAAATCCGAATTAGAGTATGAAATTACTATAAGAGGTACTTCACCTGCTACCACGGTTCAGGAAATGCGTAAGCAAATCGCTAAATTGGGGCCACTCTTTCCTTCTGAGGATGTTTTGGATAGCCCTTACGAGGCCGATGATGATTTGGAGGGTGTTAGTGAGACGCTTGAAAAAATTAAGACTAATTTGGAATCAACCCTAGATAGGAACTCCTCATTACGCACTCAAAACCTGCTTAATCATTTGTACCATCGCATAAACCGAATCATTATCGATGACATATCTGCAAAAACAGTTTACGATTCTTGTGTATCTCAATTTAAAGAATATTCGGAAATTATAAAATCAACAAAAGTTAGAGAAATAGACGCTTTAAGTTCAAATATGGATTCTTCAAATTCTTCTTCTGCGCTGCCTATGAATATCTCAGTTAATTGTGATCGTGGAGTTTCATCTGACTTGGGCAAAATAAAATATGATGGCAAATCATGCGTTCGAGCTTTTGTCCAGCGCATTAGTGAATTTTGCGTCGCACGAAATATCGCAGAATCCAAGATCCTATCGTATGCTACTGAGATATTCACTGGTGACGCCCTACATTGGTTTAGGAGTGTGAGAGATCGAGTGTCGACCTGGAGTGAAGTTATTAATTTGTTAAAACGGGATTTCAGCCAGTCTGACTATGACTACAGACTGCTCTCTGAGATCCGTTCTCGAACACAAGGTGAGTCAGAGAACATCACCATATATTTGTCTATAATGTCTGGATTATTTTCGCGTCTAACGAAAACTATTTCAGAAGAGGACAAATTAGAAATAATCCTCCATAATATAAGACCGTGCTACGCCAGTACCTTGGCGTCAGCAAACGAAATCTCGACACTCGATTCCTTACTGTCATTATGTCGTAACTACGAGAACATTCAAGCACGTCTTGCTAATTTTCACGAACCTAGTGTTGCGACATCATCTACATTAGCTCCTGAATTCGCGTACAATGGCAATAAATATAAATTTGGCAATAAATCAAACTCATTTAAACAAAACTACAATTCAAATATTACATTTACAAAATTTAATAATAGAATTAACAACACAAATTATAATAACGCTAATCAGAATGTAAATAAAAATAATTCTTACAATCATACTTATAAATCACATCAAAATCAAAACTATATACATGCCATTGAAACAGGGAAACCTCGCTTTTGCCCTAGGTGTCGTGTAAACACCCATAATTTGAGACAATGCAAGGAAAACAAAGACAAAATCTTTTGCTTTAAATGCGGTCGTAAAGACGTTAAAACTCCTCATTGTCCAGATTGCAATCAAGTTAAGCCTTCAGCTTCAAAAAACTAAATAGATCGAATTGTGGCAGTTCAGTCAGCCATTATGACAAAACCGACTGGGAAAATTGGCTGCAAACATTAAGAGTCTTTTTTAGTTCGTACAAAACAGCCACAATTCATGATTTAGCTAACAATGACGATAGACCTTATGTTTCTGTTATTATAAATAATGTATCTTTCACTGGACTTCTAGATTCAGGTTCAGCAGTAACAGTTTTAGGGAATAATTCTCACATTTTTTTAGAAAAACTGGGTTGCAAACTTTTCACTGACCGTTGTGTTTTCGTCACAGCAGCAGGCGGTCAGTCGTTAAAAAGCTTAGGATATATGAATATCCCTATACGCTTTGAAGGCGATTTCCACCTTATTGAGGCTGTTGTGGTACCACAGGTGGAAACGTCTCTGATACTTGGCGTCGATTTCTGGCGAAAATTTCATTTGTGCCCTAAATACTTAGGTAGTATTTCTATTGCAACTGTTCCAAAGGAGTTAGAAGTAAATACTGAGTCCCTTATTTATGGCTATGAACACTTAAATGATTCAGAGAAACTGATCGCTGACAATATCATAGAACAATATAAGGATATTTCGTTCCAAAGTAAAGGTCTCGGTAGGACAAACTTGATTACCCATCGAATCGATACCGGAGATGCTCAACCAATACGACAGAGATATTACCGAATGTCACCGGTAAAGCAGCGCATCTTGGTTGAGCAGGTTGATGAGATGTTGGCTCTCGATGTAGTGGAGCCGTGCGAAAGTGCCTGGTCTTCACCGGTTCTCTTGGTTACAAAGAAGAATGGCCAGCCGAGGTTTTGCCTCGATAGCCGAAAGCTGAATTCTGTAACCAAGAAGGACGCATACAATTTGCCATATATTTCTGAGATTTTGGACAACCTTCGAGACGCTCGTTTTTTAAGTAGCATCGACTTGTCCAAATCTTTCTGGCAAATTCTTATTGCGCCTGAGGACCGCGATAAGACCGCGTTCTACGTCCCGGGCAGGGGAACGCTACGCTTTAAAAGTACCGCTTTCGGATTGACTAACGCACCGGCGACCCAACAGCGTTTAGTCGACTTACTGTTTGGCGAATTTGGCCCTAACGTTTTCGCTTATTTGGATGATATAGTGATCGTATCTAGAGACTATAACTCACACGTTACGCTTTTGTTAAAAGTCCTAGAAAAGCTAAAACATGCCAATCTCACCGTCAACCTAGAAAAATGCAAATTTTTTCGCAACCAACTTAGGTATCTGGGTTACGTAGTAGATAGTTGTGGGTTACGGACTGATCCCGAGAAAGTAAATGCAATTTTAAATTACCCAACACCTACGTCTCGTAAAGACCTAAAAAGATTTCTCGGGACAGCGACTTGGTACCGCCGTTTCGTCCCCAATTTCAGCACTATGGCTGGACCTCTTAATAGGCTGACGTCAAATAAAAAAGGGGCGCCCCCGTTCAAGTGGACTCCGGAGGCAGATGCTTCTTTCCATAAGCTTAAAGAGTGTTTGGTTTCCGCTCCTGTCCTTACGTGTCCAGATTATGACCAACCGTTTGAGGTACACACGGACGCGAGCAATTATGGAGTAGGTGCTATGCTCACGCAAACCAAGGAGGGCAAAGAACACCCAATTGCCTATATGAGTAGGTCCTTGACTGCAGCTGAAAGGAACTACAGCATAACGGAGCGTGAGACTTTAGCCGTAATCGCTGCCCTTGAGCATTGGCGGTGTTACTTAGAGAACGGAAAGACATTCACTGTGTACACAGACCATAGTGCTCTGAAATGGTATCTTTCTCTAAGTAACCCGACCGGTCGTTTGGCTCGTTGGGGGGTACGATTGTCCTCATTTAACTTTGACCTTAAGCATCGTCGTGGGGTCGATAATGTTATCCCTGATGCTCTTTCGCGTTCGGTTCCGGTGAGTGCCATTAGTTCTTCCGATGTAGTGGACTCTAAAGACGAATGGTACAATAAAATATATAACGGATGCACTAACATACCTCAAGAATATCCAAATTATCAGATCAAAGATCATATTTTATATAGATTAACTAAGAGTAAATGTAGACTAAATAACGAGTTCTCATGGAAAATCGTAGTTCCTTCTGAATTACGTGAAAAAAATATTTCAGAAAATCATTCACAGCCGACTGCCGCTCATTTAGGTATATTTAAAACGTATAACCGCCTCTCACTGCGTTACTTCTGGCCAGGCATGCACAAAGATGTTAGTTAAATTTATCGGATCATGTCAGAAATGTTTAGAGTACAAGATGCACAACCACCAAACTCTGGGTATTATGGGTCGTCCAAAGCAGTGTTCTCGCCCCTTTCAGATGATCTCGATCGATCTTATGGGTCCGTTACCTGCTACTCGTAAACAAAACTGTTATATTCTAGTCGTGACATGTTGTTTTTCTAAATTTTGCCTCGTTTATCCAATTAAAAAAGCCACTTCAGACGTAATTATAAAATTATTGGAAGATACAGTTTTTCTCGTTCATGGCATTCCACAAACAATATTTTTAGATAACGGAACACAATTTATAAGTCATGATACTACTTTGTTTTTCAAAAAATATAATATTCCGAATATTTATTATACCCCTAAATATACACCACAAGTCAATACAGTAGAACGGTATAATAGAACAATTATCACCTGTATTTCAACGTTCGTCGAAAACGACCATCGTTCTTGGGACATCTTCATACCAAAGGTTCAATTCGCTATTAATAACGCCGTCAATGAAGCGACTGGCTTCACTCCATCATTCTTAGTATATGGCAGAGAGCTTGTTACCTGTGGTACACACTACACAGACTCAGATTTGGGCGATGAGGTTTTGTTCTTACCTCGAGACATTTATGCGGAAAATTAAGGTTGTCTCTCAAATATTTTTAACGATGTTCAGGCAAAACTATGGCATGCACATAATAAAAATACCGCACATTATAATCTGCGAAGAAAAAGTGCTGAATTCAGTGTTGGAGATATCGTCATGAAGCGCGCTTACGTTTTAAGCAATAAAGACAAGTATTTCAGCAAGAAATTAGCCCCGAAATTCATTAAATGTCGTGTAACTCACAAAAAATCTCCCCTTGTGTATGTACTCGAAGATATGTCCGGCAAAAACTTAGGAACTTGGCATATCAAAGATCTGAAACTAGCTGGTTTGAATAAATAGCTTTTTTTTTTAACTGTGTAGTAAATTTCCAAAAAAAAAAAAAAAAATCATCTTGTGACATCACTGGTGTCGCGGGTGTCTGTGGGCGGTGGCAATCGCTTACCATCAGGTGATCTGTCTGCTCGTCTGCCACCTATCAAAAAAAAAAAAGATAAAAAAAAAATTAACAAAAAAAGGTATATAAAAAAAAAGACCCCTTACTTTGCGTAAAATAACAGCTACAAAAAATAGTTTGTATGGGTTACCAGTTTTTTAATATAACAGGAACCTTCTTAATGTAAGAATGCGTCAATATTCAGAAAGGTGTTTATTGTTGCCCTTATGTTAGCGTGATGTATGAAATTAGAATGAACGAGTAAATACAAGCAATAACTAATTCATTTAAAATGCGGATTTTATTAAGAGAGAATAAAATCCTTGGTGACGCGACGGGGTAATGTAACGTTATACGTACATTTTTACTTAAAATAAAAATAAATATAATAATAACTAATTATAAGATAAAAATAAAACCAAAAAACTAATAAAAATAATTAAAATTAAAAAAAACCTAATCTAATTAAAACAACTTAAAGTAATATACAACACTATTTTTTATATTTACATTTAATGTACAATACCTACTTATCTATTAATATATAATAATAAATAAAGTACACTAAACTACGCAAAAATGTAACCGATAATGGTTCGTTTATCTATCGCACGGTACCCTAAACCGCATTCCGGTCCCTTTTGTTCTCATAGATCGTATGATCTATGAAGCTACCAATAGCGATGCGCGTTCGGAACACGCACCGGGCTCGTGTCTATTTCACTGCCTATTCCTTCGTATTTGCCTAGGAGGGACTCGCCTTGCAAACGCACCCGTGGTAGCACGGCAGAACTGTACATAAAGCTCGTCTTATTACAAGCTTGAATCACCTATGTATTTAATACTTTGTCACGTATTGACATATTACTGTTAATACCTAATAAGGTACCTAATAGTACATTAAAGTGCTAGTTTGTGAAGTGCTATTGTTAAATTCCCCGACAGGGTAAGTGATGAACAATTACTTTTCGCTTAGTAGGTTGTTAAAAGAATAGGTAGGCCAGAATCAATAGCGAACGTAATCCTTTGTGCTACTAAAGTTTAGGTACTAATTAGCTTCTTTTCTTCCTTCCCATTAGATTCTTTTGTATTAAATATTTATTGTTAGTGTTTTAGTGTATTTAACTTTAATTTAAAGTACCTACTTTTGTTTGTGAAAAATCACGCAGGTACCTATTCGATTAGGTATTTTACTTTCGAGTTTTTTCTATAGGTATTTTTTCTTATACTCCGTTCTGATTGCGATCATCGCCACTTCACCTTCTACTTACTTTCTCGCACCCGGCTTCGCTTGGCTTGGCTTTTATGGTGATCGCAATCAACGGAAATGCGTAGTAAGATTGTGGCTTAAGCTGGATGATTCTTCTCCAGGGAACAAAGTTCGGGCTCAGAAGCGGCGCCGCCACTTACGGGTTACAACCCTGGCCTGCCGCCGTTCGCTGTCACCACTACTACCACCTCGTCCCTCCGCCAGCGGTCACCCATCACCTGCGATCGCCATCCCCCAGGGAAGTCCGGGACCTTACGGAAGCCAACCATCAGTCGGGCTGAACCGACCCACAACCCATTGTATTATCTTAAATAAATAAATTAGTATTTTTGTGTACGCTGGAGTTGACTTATTTCAACCACCCCCGTTACAAGATATTTAATAAGCTACCACAAAATTTCATTAACCTATCACTGAATAAGTTTAAGTCTCATATTAAAACCTGCCTAATGAAGAAAGGTTCTTTCGAGTTGTTATTCATAGTTGTCTATTTACTTTCATAATTGTACTTTTCTCTTCTCAATTGAAACTCTGTAACATCATCAATATTTGAAAAGAGTAACTACTGAGTTTCTTGCTGGTTTTCTCAGTAGAAATCGACATTCCGAACCAGCGGTAGATATTATGTACCTATTTTGACATTCATAAGTGTTCTGTGTGGACCTAAATTGAATAAAGATTTTTTTATCTTTTTATCTTTTCGCATTTTGAGCTGGCGCAATGGTATATCACCTGTACGGTCTGTAACATGTTACATTAGGGAAGTGGGGAAGAAAATGCACATATACTGCCTATATAATTTAGTTTTAGCACTTTTTAATAATCGTTTTCCAAGATTAGGTAGGTAAGGTATCGCTTGATAGACCAAGTTGTTGAAAAACATCTTGCCCACCTACACCTACAACGGCCGAACTGGTGACAGGTGGCCGAAAACAGAAATGTCGGAGGACAAGATTCACTTCGGTTCGCTGAGCCAGCGTGGTAGTGACCGTGGGAGAGCCACGCATGAATGGGCCGGCTCGATGGGATTGATATCCTGGCCTCTCAGAAAACCGGCGTGAAGCAGCACTGTGTTGTGTTTCGCTGCGTGAGTGAGGGTAGGTAGGTCAAAGGTTGGCAGTGCACTTGTGACTCCACTGGTGTCACGAGTGTCCATGAGCGGCGGCAATCGCTTACCATCAAGCGATCCGTTTGCTCGTCTGCCACCTAGTACATAAAAGAAATTCTTATCCAGTCAATAAAAATTCAAAATCGGATGGTTGTCCGTGGACTCAAACTCAGCTCTGCTGTAGCAGGCGATGATATCGAAGAGATTGTTGACCTATGCGCTAGGCAGTTTATTGTATCGTATCACTCCACCACACGTTCCGCATAGTCTGTCTCTGTCTCATGCCGAACCACGCTGAGATCGGTACAAGCACATGTAGGTTTGCGTATTCTGTATTCCTTGCGATTTGATTGCGTCGCACTTTAAAGCGCAAGCAAACATCTGCGCTTGGGGTCCCAGGTTCGATTCCCAGGTCGAGCCAAAATTAGTACCTCAGTTTATCTGGTAAGAAATTCTCAGTGTCAGCCCGGAGTCTGGAAGTTGGTGGTGTTGTGCCCCCGTGCCTCGGAAAGCACGTTAAGAAATTGGTCCTGCGCCCGATCCCTCTCCGGTCGTGTCACACTATAGATAGTGTCCCATCGGATGATGAGAATAAGTGAATAGAGATTGCACTTGTGTTTGCACACACACTTGAGCACTATAATATATCCTGCGTATATTTTTTTTTAATAATAATTCTCACAACAACTCATACATTGACCTGATTCCGTACTAAGTAGCGTAAGCACTAGTGTTACAGATGTCAGACAACAGAGGAACACAAATATATACTTAAATACATATATTACACCCAGACACTGAGTGATGAGATGAGAGTGACACAAGTGTTTATCGCACGAATGTTTGTCCAGGGTGGGGATCGAACCCACGACCTTTGGCGTAAGAGGCAGGGTCACTATCAATTGGGCCTGAGTCAATTGGCTGATCGTCGAGATTGGCCGCCTTAGCCGAAATCGGTTGGAGGATATTATAATAATTATTATTTCTTGCGATGTATGCAGCCGGCGTTCTGTGTCTTCTTTGTGCTTTGACTGAGAAAGTGTTTTTGTCGTAAAGTCATAAATCACCCTGTTGATTCTCCTTCGGCAAAATAATTTATTAATATTCTGGTAAATGTATGCAAATTGAAGCATCTCAGATGTGTTTTGGCTTCCAAGGTAACGTTGTAGGTACTGGTTGTAATTACAAACACTGAGGGTGTAATCAGCAACAGGGTTGTCTGTTGGCAACGATATCGAGAATATAAGATTTTTAACTTTCGCGTTGCATTGTACAAATAATTAATGTACACGGGACAAAACTCGGTTATTTTTATATGTAAGTACATACTCGTAGTAGCATATACTCACAGCTTGACGTTCCGACCGCGTTACAACGGTCGTGGTCACAAGGGACACTATTTTGAAAAGATAAAATAAAAGTAACAACTTGCTAATTTGTTCAGTTTTTGATTTTCTAAGAACTTTCAGTGTCGCCCTCGTATGGCCACGATCTAGTTCAGAATAATAATCTCAACGAATAAGAAATTAAGTACACAGAACGTTATCTCTCTCAAAATACGCATATACCTACGCAACGCGTACGCGAAAAATTGATTACGTCAAAAGTGGCCACTTTTGGCGTGAATAAATTTATCGCGTACAAAAAACGGACCCTACATTTGTGCATGGTTATTTAATAAATAGTATAAGTGTTTGCCGAGAGGTTGTAATCCCGAAATTGTTTAAAAAAGACCCGGTTTAGTAGCTAACAATTTAAATCGTTAGCTACTAAATTTCATTAGTACTTCGAAATTAAATACTTATAAAGGTGTAGCACAGTTTGAATAAATTTTCTTTTAAAAATTGTATACTTACTTCTGTAACTGTACGGTTTTTGTGACAAAATATTGGTTTTAGTTTTTTATGTAATAATAAATAAATAGAGCACTAATTTCATAACAGTACTGAAAGAAATAAATATTTCGTAAAATATTCTTGTTTTTGCTGCCAAGAATAGTAGTAGTAATATTTTTTGCACCTACGTTTCGGCTATTACATAATAAAATTAATATATATAATTAAATTTTACTTTGATGGACAGATAATGTAACTAGCTAAAATTACAAGAATAATGTTGATAAGACCATTATTTTGAAAATATTATAAATTATACGT
>JADPWL010001626.1:0-10093 GCA_019059595.1 Marasmia exigua | reverse complement strand
CGTTAGAAGCTTACGTCAAATAGTTGTCAATAGCAACAAGCATAAACAAAATATTATAAATTTCAAAACTTTGATTTGACTGATTTTGGCAGTTGACACAATGTGACATTCATAGTTTTTTGTGACAAAAAGCAAAGATTTTCATATTCAGCCAATAATCTATGGTTTTTGCCTTCCGTTTGCAATGCGGTAGCTACCGGTTTTTGGAAAATTCTGCATGGAAGGGTTAGAATGTCAATTTACTATATTATATTGGAAACATCGAAATCGAATGATTCAAAAATAAGGAAAATCGGCTTCGTGCGACTTAGAAGGCGAATGTGACTTACGTCGCATGCGACGACGCTAATTCAGACGAGTAAATCATTAATAGTGCTCCTGGTCTTTTCTTCCTACTTAGCAGGAGTTAAGAAAATTAATACGATAATTGACAATTTTTTATTTTATTTTTGTTATCAAGAGACCTCTCAATTATAAAAACATCGTTGAAAGAATTACTTGATCCTCATTTAAACTACCTGAGATATCACAACATTAAAGTCACATTATTTTGGGCCAACCCAAAACGCTCCATACAAATAGCTACTTAGATGTGACGCAAATATTTTGTATGCATTTCATTTGAATTTTGTATGGTAGCTATATCAAGTGTTTCTTTTATGTCAACGGTTCTCTTGTAATTGTTGGTGCAAATTGTATGGGTATTCAATGGTATATATATTTTTTTAATAATTTCATACTTTTAAAATGGACTTGCCCATAAATCTTTGAATGACTATAAAACCGGCTAGACGTTATATTTTTAATTGATTTTTTTTGCTATTGGCACATATTTGCCTCTAAATCTCGTGCTTAGTCAAATACCCTGTTGCACTGTAATAAGGATCACAGAAAACCGGCGTGAAGCAGCACTGTGCTGTGTTTCGCTGCGTGAGGGGTATACCGGAGGCCCAATCCGTGGGAAAGGGGGGTTGAAAGGTTGGCAGCGCACTTGTGACTCCACTGGTGTCGCGGGTGTCCATGGGCGGCGGCAATCGCTTACCATCAAGCAATCTGTCTGCTCGTCTGCCAACTATCACATAAAAAAATTAAATGAAACAATATTTTAATTGTCAATGGCAATAGTTTTTGAAAATTATAGAACATTTTTAATTTTTGACAATTGTATAATGTAATTATGAAATGAAATAAATCTTGTTTATTTTTATTAATATTATCTGTACCCTCAATATGACCTATGGTTGAAATAAATGAATTCTATTCTATTCTATTATTCAAGACATTTCAATTGTCTTCATTTCATTACGATCAATAAACATCTGACCATTAAGGGGCCCTTAAAAATCAAATCACTATGTACCTAGACTCAATCCCTGTGATATTTAGCAACCCTTCAGAAGTTTCAGCCCCAGCAAAGGTTCGCTAGTCAATCGAGTTGGAGCTAAAATATATTCTAGCCAATCATGGCTGCAATTTCCAACATAATTGACATAGCAACGGACAGCTGCCTACGGCAGAAAAATTAAAATATAAAGCGAAAAAAAAAACAGGCTAAGTGCGAGTCGGACTCTCCCATACAGGGTTCCATCCCTCTTCATCTAAGCGTGTAATTCCCGGTTGCATCCAAAGCTGTCGCATTCAAGCCCGGGGTATGCTTAGACATTACCGTGGGAGAGCCATACTTCGGCATGGATTGGCTTGCTCGACCGCCGTGATACCACGGCCTCACAGAAAACCAGCGTGAAGCAGCACTGTGTTGCGTTACGCTGCGTGAGTGAGTTGGGTATAAATAAAGGAATTCTGTTTTAGTTCCTCAAAAATTAATTTCACTACTTAATTGACATAGTATAACAAATGCGTGAAACAGCACTGTCCTGTGTTTTGCTGCGTGAGTGAGGGTAAGGCCCAATACGGGATTGAATTGAATTTAATTTATTAGTGAAATCGGCCCTAAGACATCGCATTTAAAATTAAATAAATATGTTTACAACATCATATACATTCTTAAGTAAATACACACTTAAAAATTTCATCTCGTGTTCAGATAGGCGGGGACCGAACCCACACTTCCACAATCCGGGTGAAATGTACTCACCCATTATACCACTGAACAGCAGAATTACTAGTCGACGAAATTTGTAAGTAGCTTTGATTCGACATGATCTGTCGATATTCTGCCATCATTATTGTAGGTTATTTTTACGATATCCATGGAATATTATTACAAATAGTTGGACCACTCAGTTAAGATGAGACTGCTTAATCAATAGTTGGTTATTTTATAGCAATCTTATGCGATTTATTCTAAGTAAATGAACACACTAAAAAATTTCATCTCGTTTCAGGCGGACCTCGACCCCCACCTTCCCACAATCCGGGTGAGTGTACTACCATTATACACTGAACGCGTTTACTAAGTCGACGAATTTGTAAGTGCTTGATTCGACATTGAGCTGTCGATAGTCTCATCAATATTGTAGGTATATTACAATATCCAGTGGAAATATTACTTACAAATATTTGACCATATACATTGATCTGACTCCGAGATAGCTCATATTACGGATATCAGAATCGACAGTGGGATTACAAATATATACTTCATCATCTTCAGCCCATTTAAGTCCCCACTGCTGGGGCACGGGTCGCCCTCAATCACATGAGGGGTAATTGCCATACTCACTACGCTTGGCAGACGGGTTGGCGAGGGTATTGATATAAATGCAGAGTTTTCCTTCTCTGGGTGCTGATGATCATGCCAGCAGCTTTATTTTAGTCGCCTTTTACGACACCTCGGTAAGAGTGAGGGTGGCCTATTCTACTATGCCGGGGACCACACGGCCAATACCACACGAAAATATATACATATAATAAAATAAATAAATAATAAATAAATATTTTACAACATCACATACATTGATCTGACTCCGAGATAGGTAGCTCAAGCACCTGTGTTACGGATATCAGAATTAACAGTAGGATTACAAATATATACATATAATACTTTTCTTTTGTGAATACATACTTATAATAGATAGATAACATGGTCATGCACACAAATGTTTGTACTGTGCAGGGATCAAACCCGCAACCCTTGGGCCAAAGGCAGCGATCACTACCACTGTTCCAAACGGGTCGTCTTATGCAATGCATTTATCCTTACTTAGGGAACTCTAAAATAACCCGCTTTCCCTTTTCAATTCTGTAGAAATATTCGCTTATCAACCGCTTATTGACAGGTCAGACGATTTCGTTAACTGTAGTTAACTCTATTACCTGGAGTTAGCTAGCCCCATGGAACTAGAAGTCAGCGGAATGTGCCATTTCCGAAAAAAAACTCACAGAGTGTGAAAGAGAACCAACCGACTCTGACGCAGATTCTAAATGGGTGCGATAGAGAAAGAAGGTTTCCAAGAGACGGTGGCATTGTTACAATCGTACTTTAGAATTATATCGTCATGTTGTAAATTAGGCTTAGCAGCATTTATTACTGTATAAAAATTGATTTATATTGATTATTCAATAATTGACAAGATGCTAACCACCTACTATTGTACACCTCTTCCTTCAGTTTATTAGTATTGGATTAAGTAACTACTATGTACTCTTTGTGACCTATGAGGGGAACCTAAGTAGTCATGCTCACTCAAATGTCTCTGAGGTGGTGGCGCTTTGTGGCGGGTCATTACATTCCCTCTAATGGTTGAGTGAAATGATGGCTGACACCTTTGGGGACTGGTCTGCTTCGGTTTACCTCATAATATTTATTTTATTATTATTTCCTTTATTTTATTTTGTGTTACAATTAAACTGTATGGCTTGGTATGATGATGACACAACATTGTATGAAAGTTTAGGGATTAAAAAGAGTAACTGGCGAGTTTCTTGCCAGATCTTCTCGACCAGAAACAATTTTCCTAGCCGGTGGTAGAATCGCATTATGTTTATTTATTTCTTTAGTATATTTTATGTATCAACATATATATGTATAAACATGTAAATTATACATAAGTACTTATAAATAGTTTTAAGTCATTCAAATGTATGACGATTTGTAAGTGCTGTGTACAAGCCTATGCAAATAAAGAATTATTTCACTTTGACTTTGATGTTTTTGGTTAATTTGAAAAGACGTGAATAAGGGTGTAGTTTATTTTTTTTACGAAAAATTGGTAGACATGCATGCAGCCCATCTGATGGTAAATAATAGCCGCTGATCATAGAAACCAAGAGTGCCGGAGCACAGTCATGCCGCCGCCTACCGTGAAAATTTTAAACCTCGTTTAAAACGACAGAAATTGGGTTATAAATTAAGAAGTTCATTTTATTATACTTAAGATTACCGACTATAATTATACAGGCAAGTACGATTTAACTAAATCGCATATTTTACTTGTTTAGTTTACGAGTAGAACTCTACACAAAACATAAATTTGATACCATTTTCCCATTGTACCTCGATCCAAAAAAACTTGTGAATTAAATTCCCGAAACAAGGATAAGCCAAATAATATGATATCATTTACATCGTCAAAAGTTGAAAAGACAAAATTGCTTTTCGTCTTCTTTGCATCTCTCAGTAAACTTTGTGAATTCGTTGATAACACTTTATGTAAACGATACAGTAACTTTCGGAGAAATTCTAAATTATGACGACAAAATGTCACTCACAAAGTGGCCATCTCTTGTTTCGGTGAGCCAATGAAATAAGTTATGTCATTGTGGCTGGGCTTAATGGACTAAGGAAAAGGACTCATGTAAGTTTAGACTAAGTAGAAACAATGACTTATTTATGTTTAAATAAAATAGGATCTTGTGACCAGCATTAGCTCCTCGGTAGAGATGATACTCCAATAATAATTAAGTTCCGACAAGGCGCTCTGAGAAAGAAGAAAGGACTAGGTACCTTTCTTCTTTCTCAGAGCTCCTTGTCGGGTACAACTCCAGACTTCTAGTCATGCTTTTACTTTCCAATAACCATAAATACAAAGGACAATCTGTCTTACATTAATATTATCGTGAATTCTTATCGCTAACATAAGTAATTGCGTAAGCGAGACACGGCGCGATCGTGGCGCCACACTGGGTGGCCGTATGTGGCAAATGGCCTGAGGGGCTTACTATGCGTGCTATAACCTTAGATCTTTTAGCCCAGTAAGTTAGTGTTAGACGCATTAAGATGGAGACTTAGATAACATAACAGAGGAATATAATAAAACGGGGTTTTAGATATTTACTGCTGCACGCAGAGACATTAATAATTCACGTAGCTTAAATATGAAGTTTAATAAATAAATAAATAAATATTTCACATATTATAGAAACATCGTTGAAAGAATCACTTAATTTTCATTTAAACTACCTGAGATATCACAACTTTAAAAAATCATATTATTTTGGGCAAACCCAATACGCTCCAAACAAATGCCGACGTGCATGTGTCACACGCATGGATTGTTTAAGCATTTCTTTTTTGAATTTTGTTTGGTAGCTACCTATATCAAATATTTCATTTATGTCAAGGGTTCTATTAAAACAGTTGGTGTAAATTGTATGGGTAATTCAATGGTATAATTATCTATTAATAATTTCAAGCTTTTAAAATGGATTTGCCCATGAATCTTTGAATGACCATGAAACCGACTAGACGTTATATTTTTAATAGAGAATTTTTGCTATTTTGGTACATATTTACCTATATTTTGATAAAATATTAATATTTTGTAAAATCTCTAGCTTACTCAAATACTCCATTATGAACTTTATGCGTATTGAAATAAGTGTCAATATGTATTATTTAGTAACAAATTAAGTTAATTTGACGGTCTGAGTGCCGCAGTTAGTCCAGTATATTGGTGGATTTGGACGAATTTAGATGATAATAATAATGTCCTCCAAACCGATATTTCGGTCATGGCGGCCAATCTCAGCGATCAGCCATCGACGCATAACATATTATAGTGCACAAGTGTTTGCACAGACACAAGTGCACTCTCTATTCCCGTGCACTCTTATTTCGATGGGACACTAGTGTGACACGACTGAAGAGGGAATAGGCGCAGGACCAACGACTTAACGTGCTTTCCGAGGCACGGGGGTACAAGACCGCCAACTTCCAGACTCCGGGCTAACACTGAGAATTTCTTCACAGAAAAACTCAGGTTCAAATTTTGGCCCGACCCGGGGATCAAACCCGGGACCCCAAGCGCAAGCCATCGCTTTAAAGTGCGACCCACTAACCATTGCGCCACCGAGGCACCGAGAGTTGAATTAAGATAGAAAAGGTGGGTACAATAGAGAGTTTCCAAAAAGGTCTTTAAGAAAAATAGAGATAGGTCTTGCGGACATAGATACTTATAATTGTGTGTTTTGAAGTATGGAAAAGTCGTTTAGTTCAAGCAACGAGAAGATTATAGAAAAAAATCCTATATAGGAACACATTTTTTGAAACAGAAATTATACGTATTGTAGTAGCTAGGAAGCACAATTACCGTGAGACGCGAAAGACCGACCCCTACGGCTTAAGGAGTAGGGACTTTTGATATGTGTACCTCGTAACTACTTCTTCCAAACAAAGTTATAAAGTCAAAAATTGTGTCCCAATGTTTCCTCTCTACTGTTATTTTAAGCATTCAATGCCTGGATTAGTTTCTGGAATTCCATGTCCCCAAATTATTTTTAAGGAACGCCTTTCCAAGGCACCATCATCGTCAATCATTTCGTCACTGGCTATCATCATCATCAATCATCTAACACATTATTTTCACCCTATGACGTCAGCTAATGAGTTTGGAGACAATATGAAATATGGTTTATGCATATGAGTGGTTGTAACTCATATTCATATTTTGACATTTACATTAGAAACACATTTTCGCCTTACACAGGAATATTATAACGTTCTCTTTTTAAATTATAAATTTTCCTAACCAGTTTTGAATAAAGATCCTCTTTCTTTTTTTTTTCGGAAACTGTTTCTTTTCCATCGGAGCCAGAGCATGGCAACTAAGAAAAAAAACAGGTTCAAGCTACACGTATCTTTTTTATTGTTCGACCCATTTTGCTGTCGTTGGAATCTCGCTTGTAGTATGTAGAATAGTTTGTCCTATTAATACTGGATATTTTTCAGGACAAAATTAATTGGACATGAGCATTTATTTTTTGTCACGGCATACAAATAATTTTGATTGCGTTAAGCTACATATGAAAATAATTGGTAGTTGTATTGAATGTCAGTTGTAGAAATAAAAATAAGAGATACATTGTAGTATTTTTTTTTTATTAGAGATTCACCATGACCTAAAAATAAGTTTGTCACTTGTATCATCTATATTATTTATAAAAACCGGCCAAGTGCGAGTTGGACTCGCCCATGACGGGTTCCGTAGCAGCAAGTAAGATATATAGAAGGTAAATTGCGGTTTACGGTTTATAACGTATCATATAAAACCTACTCACTATATCTAGTTCAAACCAATTTTCGTTGTTAGTTGTCATGATTATGTAAATCATATATTTTTTTTATTCAATTCAATTCAATTCAAATAATTCTTTATTTGCATAGGCTTGTACACAGCACTTACAAATCGTCATACATTTGAATGACTTAAAACTAGTTTATAAGTACTTATGTATAATTTACATGTTAAAACATATATATGTTGATACATAAAATATACTAAAGAAATAAATAAACATAATGCGATTCTACCACCGGCTCGGAAAGTTGTTTCTGGTCGAGAAGATCCGCAAGAAACTCGCCAGTTACTCTTTTTAATCGCCAACTTTTTTACAATGGTTTAATTATCTTCATACCAAGTCATACAGTCTATGCAACACAAAATAGAATGAAGCAAATTAAAAGCTAAATATGAGGTAAACCGAAGCGGACCAGTCCCCAAAGGTGGCACCTGTTCACAAAGTATGACGTATGTGTCAGCCATCATTTCACTCAACCATATTAGAGGGGAATGTAATGACCCGCCACATAACGCCACCACCTCAGAGACATTTGAGTGAGCATGACTACTTAGGTTCTCCTCATAGGTCACAAAGAGTAGTAGTTACTTAATCTAATACTAATAAACTGCAGAACGAGGTGTACAATAGTAGGTGGTTAGCATCTTGTCAATTATTGAATAATCAATATAAATCAATTTTATACAGTAAGAAATGCTGCTAAGCCTAATTTATTCAAATTCAGTAATTATATAATATTAATGATTTTGGTTAATATATATGAAAATGTTACAAGTGTGCAGGCATGGAGGTCATTATGTCCATGAATCCTTATCATTTAAGTAGTCTACAATTTTATAGTATCCTTTACTCATTAAACAGGCTTTCACGTGAGATTTAAATTTATGCGTTGGTAACTCAATAACATTTTGTGGCAACTTATTGCTACATTTTAATGCTTAGACCAACAAATGAATTATTAATTTTTTGAAGTTTCAGATTTGGAATCGCGAGCTTGTGTTTATTTCTAGTGTTAAACCATGACAATCAGATTTTTTTCGAAAAAATATCAATGTTCTTTCGCACGTACAAAATACAGTCTAAAATGTATTGAGAAGCTACGGTTAAGATGTTAATGCTCTTAAATAATTCTTTTAGCGAATCGCGAGGTCTAAGGTTGTATATGGAGCGGATGGCCCTCTTCTGCAATACAAATATAGTCTGTATATCAGCAGCAGACCCCCACAACAAGAGACCATAAGACATTACACTATGAAAATAACTAAAATAAACCAATCTCGTCTCGGTTTCAATATCGGTCAGTTGTCTAATCTTCTTAACCGCATACGCGGCGGAACTAAGTCTTCCCGCCCAAGGCTGCGACGTGGGGTCCCCATTGTAATTTGGCATCCCATGGTAATGCCAAGGAAAACTGTTGACATCAATGACTTCAATACGTTCATTATTTCATAGTGATGTTAGTATTGACCAGTCTTACATTCGGGCATGTGAATTTTACACATTTAGTTTTCTTAGCATTAAGAAGTAAGTTGTTAGTGGTAAACCAATGGAGAACTTGTGACAGAGTGTCATTTACATCGTCAAACGTACTTTTTCTTCGGTCAACATTAAAGATCAACGAAGTGTCATCAGCAAATAGCACTACCTCACAAAGGTCTTGTGTAAAGTAAGGAAGGTCATTTATATATATCAGGAAAAGCAGAGGTCCCCAATATCGATCCTGTGGGGCACTCCCATCAATAGAGGAGTGCCTGAAAATATGTCCCATTAATGTTTACTTTCTGAATTCTATCAGACAAGTAAGAATTTATCAAAACTTAGTGAAATCTTGGACACACCATAATGAGCTAATTTTAACAACAATGTTTGGTGCGTAACGCAATCAAATGCTTTAGTTTTATAATTCATTTATTATAGAAGTCAGACGGGGGGGGGGGGGGCGCAATTTAACACTTTGGGAGCGTCTCTTGCGCAAAGTATTGTGTTCAGAAAAAAATGATGTTAAAAACCTCAAAATCATTTTTAAAGACCTATCCATACCTATCCCCACACGTATAGGTAGGTGAAAAAAAAATCAGTTTCAAGTATGTAGACCCCTCCAATTTTTTTTATTTTTTCCAATTTTATGTAAAAATCGTAATGCGGTTAAAGATAAGATAGAGATAAAGATATATTTATTTGTTCAAACATGTGTACAAAAGGTTGTTACATACATAAAAGGTTTCAACATGTCGTACCTTTGCGGCATATAAATTAAATTATTTTTACTTAATGTTATATTATAACTTATTTTCTTTAAATTTAAATCATACATCGAATCATATTACAGCACATGTCAAAATCTTCATGATAATTTGTCACTAAAGAAGTCCGTCAAGTTATAATAACATTTTTCAATTAATAATATTTTAATTTTTTTTTTTATAAATATTTCACAACATCACATACATTGATCTGACTCCGAGTTAGGTAGCTCAAGCACCTGTGTTACGGATATCAGAATCAACAGTGGGATTACAAATATATACATATAATACTTTTCTTTTGTAAATACATAACTTATAATAAATAGCAAACACCCCAGACCAATAAATTCTTAAGCTTCCATCTAAAA
>JADPWL010001624.1:0-21950 GCA_019059595.1 Marasmia exigua | reverse complement strand
CATTAGGCCTTATCATGGTAATTAGGTCCTAAGTAATAAATGTGAATCGTTTTGGTTTTCTAATAAACTTAAATGGTAACATTACAGCCGCGAGAACCGTATGTGGCAAGCAGCGAGTGCTGTGTTCGCATACAACGCGTGGTGGGCGCGCGCCTGTGAACGTTATGCCGCAGCGGCCGTCCCCCCCTACGCCGCCGTCACCTGGCGGGCGCGGGACGCCCCCCACGCGCACACCACGCGCACCAAACAGGTGAGGGACACATGTCGCGCACGACACACGCACACCGCACAAGCACACGCACACGCACACGCACACGCACACGCACACGCACACGCACACGCACACGCCACGCACACGCACAGCACACGCACACGCACAGCACACGCACACGCACACGCACACGCTAACGCACACGTACACGCACAAGCACAAGTTTAGCGCCACACGCACACGTCGCGCACACGCACACGCAACACGCAACATGTACGCGCACACGCACACGCACACGCCACATGTACGCGCACACGCGCCCACACATGGGTTCACAACGCACGCAGCGATGACAACTAGTGCCTATAGTAACTTAAAGTCACTAAGGAAGTCAGTTTTACCGCTAGCAGTGAATATAGAACATGAGGGTGATACCACGAGTGCATATGATCCCACCAATAGTGTCACACACATGTGAGCTTAAAAGCAATGGGTCCACTTTCATTACTGCAGCGGCTTGAATTTAATCAAATAGGGGAGATAAGTGACTCATCTCAACCACGCGAACCGCTGCATAAATAGGTCCCCCGTCGCTAATGGAAAACATTTCATATTTTTAACATGTCCCATATGTTTTTTTATATGATAAGGAGAAATAAAATGAAACAGACCCATATTTTTTCTTTTTTCAAAATTTGTCCATTTTCATGCATAATAATTATTGAAAATTCTTTTATTCTAATAGACGTAAGCGCCAAATGACGTCATCGGACGGCTGAATACAGCGATATCCTTTGCTTATCATTGTTTTAATAAAAAAAAGGTACTACTGTCAAAGGTAAAATAATAATAGTGGTCACATTGTCAACGTCATTCATACATTCAAGTCGTTGACAAGTTGTCTTTTTTTTGACAGTTACATGTCATGGTGTTTGGCATTACGTAAATTCAAAACTATAATGTGCCTAAGCAAAGAAATATTTTACATTCTGCCGTCCGATACTTTCATCTTACGTTTTTTAGGTTTTAATGTTTTCTCAGTAAATAAGCAATAATAAAAATGAATTAAATTATATTCGAGCAGCGGAAAAGTAAACAAAGAATGGTTTTTTTCGTATTTTTTGTTTCAGAGCTTAGCAATTTTGAAATGTTGTCCATTGCACCCAGTGCAAATGGCGAGTCTGACAAGCGGTCTGTGGCGACAGAAATATTCACTTGAATTGTTTTAAGTGGGATGGATATAGGTTATCATAATGCCTTCGTGCGCTGTGACGCGTTGTAAAAATTATTGAAAAAGAAAATAACAAATCTCATGGTTTTCATTTCCTTCATAAGTAGAAGGACAAAGTTTTAATTTTCATGATATTTCAAATTCATTAATGTGTGGTCACCATTTGCAGGAGTGAATAGAAATATACGATATATTAATGTGTGGACGAGTTAAGTCTTTTGACAGGACTCAATCTGAAGCGTAGCTGTGCGTAGTACGCTTAAACTCACTCACGCTTAGGTCAAAAATATGTTTATCTCTGTCTTCCAATATCGCACAACTCTAACCAATGTTCATAGAGCTGTGAGACGTGTGCATGTAGGTGTGCATCAGGCCCGTTTTCAGTTGTCTAATTGAAGGGACATGCCGTATCTTCCGCTGTTTTGTATTAATCTAAGCACAGCGGTGAAATCACAGGAATAATAACTTGGAATAACTAGAAGAAGTCATTTTGACCGTTAGCGGTGAATATAGTAGTAACATGTGGGTCATATTGACTATAATGTTGGATCAGATGACTCCACTACCGACCCCAAGGAACGTTGAGATGTTTGTACACAAATGACACATGTTTGGAACGTTACTCAAATGTCACGTTTTGGGGTCATATGACAGTAGCGGTGGGATCATTTGCCACCGCTATTAGTAAGCGATTGCCGCTGCCCATAGACACCCGTGACAACAGTGGAGTGACAAGTGCGCTGGTCGGTTTTATATTCCCTCTCTTTTCCCTCTTCGGTACGAAGGTACTGAAGGCTACCGATGTTGAGTGGGTCCACTCGCGTAAACCACATGTAAGCGCTGTTTTTTTAAGGCCGTAGAATCACCGGAAAACAGATATCATCATAAGCCTTTAAGTCCCCATTGCTGGGGCACGGGCCTCCCTCAATCACACGAGGGGTAATTGCCATACTCACCACGCTTGGCAGACGGGTTGGCGAGGGTTTTGATATAAATGCAGAGTTTTCCTTCTCTGGGTGCTGATGATCATGCCAGCTAGCTTTACCTTAGTCGCCTTTTTACGCACCTCGGCAAGAGTGTGGTGGCTATTCTACTCTGCCGGGGACCACACGCAAAATCATCGGAAAAAGATGAAGACTGTAACTTATCTCGATACCTCAGTCCAGGGCAAACCAACGCCGCGTCGGAGGCCAGCAGCGCAGCAAGCAGAGCCGAACGGAACGAGCCGAGAAGCTGGACGTGCCGTAGCCTCGCTGGACCATGAACTCAATAAGTGACGAACGCCTGTTTTGCCGTTGTGAGTTAATGTGAAACATATGTTACTTAGGAGGGATGTAGGACAACTACAATCGCCGAATGTAAAGAGTTTCGCCCACTAGTACCGTTCTCCATCGGAATAGATGGCGATAACTGGCTGTCCATACAAGTCGCGATTTCTTTATACGTCCAATCTTTAAATACAACGATACATCTATGATATAGCGCGGTTATGTACAATGTAAAATAAAAAACCGTTCTACCAACTACGCCTATTCGATTAATAAATCGTGAGGCCGCCAATTTAGACAGAATAAATATCCTAGGGAATTCAAAATGGCGTTGTCATTGTCATAGCTGCTTTTGATTTTTGATATTACCTGTATAACCCTACTCAACAAAAATATCCCGGTGACATTATCATGAACCACAAAACAATACATATTGTTATTTGCTGGGTTACACCTATATGGACTCTGTGGCCTGAAATAAAGCTTCAATTAACTTCATAATGTCATTCGTTCATTCACTCGTGAAGCAGTATACCTTGCTTTTTTGATGAACACAATTTGAGTTCGAAAAGAGAATGTAACGGAGTAAAGAAGAAAGAAAACATTTATTGTTATAGACATCACAGCACAGAACATAAAGCAGTTGTAAACAGAACATAGTTTGGTACAAACAGCAAACAATTAAAATACATATAAATAAAAACAAAAGGAAAGAAAACCAAAAATATATTAAATTATGTCCAGACAGTGCCAAATGAATATTATAGTGTGTTTTGACGTCTAGTATAAATGGTCCTCACTCAGCTTATGTGACAGCCCAGACAAAGGCCATGACGCTGGTTTTCCGTGAGACCAGCTGAGTGAGAGCCACGGACGCTTGTCTAGTGTATTTTGTGTACCTAACGTGTATGTGTGTAATGTGGCTATATAATACTTACATTTGTGTCATAATAATGAGATACATCAACATACTATTAAATTATTATAATGAATAAATAGGAGTGTGGGTATCTACAGTTTAAATATAATGTTATTACGGCTAACAAATCAAAACCACTTCTCCTAGCGCTATCCTACAATTATAACGTTAAATTACACGCTGATAGCTTATTTTCGTATAACTGTCATGTTCGTGGAATCAACACCTAGTCTCACAAACAGTGTCTGCATTCTCTTGAATGCAGGTTTGTGTACTAGGTCGGACTTTGGTAGATTGTTTGAATAAAATGAAGAAATAAAGGAAAAATTAACTCTGTATAGCTTTATTGTGGGTTCTATTCTTTTTCTTCAAAAAATCCACATATCCACACAAAAATAAAAAACAGAACACTACGACGTGAATGATCTGAATGGAATATTCACTATGCATGAGACTAAGAAACTGAGAGGGCCCTTCCTAAAGATAACACTCACTCGAAGCACAAGCAATCCTAGGCACCACTTCTTGCCAAACCGTGTCGTGAAAGCGTGGAGCGGTCTTCCTGATACTGTGTTGAGTACTCCAACAGTACAACCTGTGCGGATAAAGAATGGGATCAGAAATGGCGGCGCATCTATTCACTTCTCGCTCGCACACCCACGAGTGCGAGTATAGACGCAAAAAGTGTGCGAGCGAGAAGTGAATAGATGCGCCGCCATTTCTGATCCCATTCTTTATCCGCACAGGTAGTAAACTCCTATAAATATGGGCTGACAATTATCTCAAATAAACCACATAAGTGTCACTTAACAGCACTTTTGCTGCTATTGTATTAATAAATAATAATGATATTATTCTGCATGAATGGGACAATATGACCGGATACCAAGGCCTCACAGGAAACCGGCGTAAGCATTGTGCTGTGTTTCGCTGCGTGAGTGTGGGTATCAGAGACCCAATCCGGGGAAATGGGGGGCTTAAAGGTTGGGAGCGCACTTGTGACTCCACTGGTGTCGCGGGCGTCCATCGCTTACCATTAGGTAATCCGTCTGCTCGTCTAACCCTTATCACAAAAAAGAGGCCTATCTAGTGTGTGCGAGTCACCATATGCCCATTTTTTCGTGATTTTTATCATTGATCGGGCAGGTGCCATAGTCTCTCCATAGTGCTAGTTAACAGGTCCACTAGCACCTCAACCCAATAGCCCATGTCATTTTGTTGTCCATTCTGTTCCATAGTCTTATGGCCAACCGGGGACTGTCCTTGGCTACACTTCTATAGGTGGTGTATACAGGGATAGTCTTCGGCTGGTGTCACATCACATTATAGTAAAACTGTCGATTGATCGGGCCTTTACGTGTTGTCTTCGGCCCCACGCACGCCTTGCAAAAGTCCGGGACATAATTGCCCGTGGTTATGGAACAACTGACGAATAAATATTAATATTGAACTTGGCTACCTTCCAGACTCGAATCCTGCGCCCGCGCCGACGGTGACAGTAGTCACGTGGTCGTGTACGCGCTGTACGCTCGTGAACGACGCGGACGCCACCGCCTGCGCGGCCTGCGCGGGCTCCAAGCCGCAGCAACAGCACAACTACTGGTCAGTTAACTAACCAAATTATTCATGAACCATTCGCGTTAAGAGAAGTACAGTCACGAGCTTTAATTTGGGACCCATCCAAGGTTGAATGTCTTGTAGCAAACTTTCGCTATTAAGAGCTAAATAATTTAACGTGTCTAAGTCATAATATTTACCATCGACAATTTTATTTTTCTAGGGGCAACCGTGCAAAAACGTCAACTTGACCGAGGGCATACGAGCATTACCGATGTTTTCCGAGTAATTGGGAAATTGTAACAATAAACTATTTTCTTGACTGACACTGACCGAGTGACACAACATTTATGTTCGTAATTAGAAAACCGTAATGATAGCTTTTTGCAAAGAGGTTATCGTTTCAAGGGTCAATAAGACATTTTATGTCTTAACTTGACATTCAACATTATTGCACTAAAGTTTCGACTTTATTGCACTATAAATGTTCTAACGAAAATCAACGGAAAAGGATCCCAAATTAAAGCTCGTGACTGTAGAAGCACAATATAATAACCAACAGAAAGTTTTGAAAAACACCCTCGGTTTGTACGTACCATCAGGTGAGTTTGCGGTCAAACATCTGGCTATTCTAAAAAAATATTGGTATTGGTTTTCGGTGACCTTGATATCGAATACTTCTTTGTATTAGTTATAGCAGTATATGGTATCCGGTCTCACCCGCATGTGTGTCTGTCAGTACATGAATACATGATCACTCATCCGCATTCGGCAAGCGTGGTGATTAAGCCTAATCCCATCATAGTAGCGATATCTAAATTTCTATGATAGAGGCCTTTGCCCTGCAGTGGGACAGTATGTATAGACTGATACTTTACCGCAATGGCGCATGTATGTGTGCGAAGTATGTTTAGCTAGCGATGTAGGTCGCAGTACTTTTTTGTATGACTGATTTGTGGCACACAAACCCCGGCACGTAACTCTAGCGGTCGACGTAAATAGTAGGGATTTAATCGCATTTCACATAAATTCAATTAATTTCTGCAGACTCAAAATTCACCGTTAGCACTCTTGTCGGGGCTAGTAACTAACTCAAGTAAAATCCAAATGGGGGAAACAATTTTTTATTATGATATAGGGGGCAGACGAGCAGACGTATCACCTGATGGTAAGTGATTACCGCCGCCCAGGACACCTGCCACCTCAAATGAGTCACAGGTGCGCTGCTGGCCTTTTTAAAATTCTCATGTAGCAGTCAAATTAAATTTTCATGTAGCAGTCACAAATTTAAGAGGACTATAATTGATTCGTTCAAGTTGTAGCTGTCTGGTGCAATTTGGCTATTTTTAAATTTTGTTATTTAAATTTCTTTATTTAGTCTGCTCACATTTGCATGTCGTGACAGCCTGTAAGATAATACTTAATTAAATACAATGTAATTAGTGTAAGATTTGTTGGTTGTCCTTAATAAATAAATAAAAAATAAATAAATAAAAGAAAGTACGCTCTTTTCTTGAAGGTTTGCAGGTCTGGAAACATCGCACGCGATAGTTCATTCCACAGTTTTGTCGTTCGAGGTAGAAAGTTTTATGACAATCGCACAGCTGAGAGATACTGCCAACCAACTAGATGATGGGCATGGAATTACGAACGATACGATAGCGAGATTCCCCGTAAAAATAAACAGTGTTGCCAGGTGTAGATATTATTCCCCAATCGCGTTAAGTAATACTTGAACGGTTGGAACAATATTCAGTTTTAAATTTTCAGGTCTTGCAGCTCTTGCACGCTACGGAACCCCCTGTCAGCGAACCTTTGTCTGGCCTGCAAGACTCCCCCGGTACCCAAGCACGGGGTTCCTAGCTCGTCCACAGAAGTCAACCATAGTGGTATTGGTAAGGTTTATTTTCATCATTGTACCCCCCTTGTCCCCTCTCCAAGTGGAAAAGTCCCGTATGTGGCACGTTTATCACACAACCTTATCTCCTCGTCATGCGATCTAGCCAAAACACTACCAGGAAAGTCCCCTTAGAATTTCCTAAGATTACTTACGACCAACCAGGGACCCAGTAATTTCGTCTTCCAAAGAAGTTCACTCTACACATTCACCACCTTATCTAATATATCTGTAATCGTACTACAGCACATGTCATCCCGTTCCAACACGCAATGTTAAAAGGGGCTGGCACGAACTTTGTTCCGGGACTATCCTTAGTTCGCGATTTGTAATGTATAGGGGTCACAGTTTAAATAATAGTTAAAGGTCTTTACATTTGAAATTGGCTTTTTTTCTAGACACAATAAGTTGTATAACTCCTCAAATAAGCAAAAAGTCACTATACTTTGATTTTATTTTGATTTAAGGCCATAATTTAAGGTTTATATTAAATGGAAATCAGATATTATTGTATTGGGGATGGCAAAAAAAATAATCTTGAAAATGAATCCGTAGGTCGATAAAACGTAAAACACCGGCGTTTTATTGAGTGACTATGACTGGCTCACTTCGACTGTTGACTAATCACTTATATCAATAAGTTACTCGACAGGGGCAAGGATATCTTCGGGGAAAACCATATAAAAAAAGTTGACCTTAGGTCCAAACAGTACGCCATCTATCGGATTTTTCTAATGCGATAGTCCCCTAGCGTCAGTCGACACGTTTTTCGATACTTACAACAAAGGACTATAGTTTTACTTTTTTTTATAGTGAACTCGGAAGGGCTCTCCAAAAGCCCTGGTGTAAGCGACGAGAAGAGCCCATGGCAAATCGTCGACCTAATTTCTAATAGGCGTGTATCTAATTTTTTAAACATGGGCTTCTGGCACCCAATTCTCGGGATCGTAGACATGTATCATCATCACGAATATGTATCACAAAACATGTTTTTGTATGGATTTCATGTGACATCCGGGCCTCAACAACATTGGGCACAGAAGCCCAATGTAAAAAAATTAGATACGTGCTATTAGAATTAGATCGCACGAAAATACAACGGGACGCGATGTCAAGGCATCACATCAGTTGGGACTGCAATACTGGTCCGAAGATGCTTTCTTCATGCATAGTTTGAAGGGAATCCATAGTGTAGGAAGTGGAAATACAGCGCCGGCAACGTGTAGTTCCCATTTCTTGATGGCTTTCTTTTTATGTCAATTCAAAAAAAAAAGTTCTTTATTTGCATAGGCATATTATACACCTCTACAAATCGTCCTACATGAAAATATAAATTAATAGCTATGATTACTTATACATGTAATTAAACATATACGTCGGTACAAAAATATAACTAAGAAATGAATGAATATAATCAGACGAATCTCTGATGGTAACGGGATTGCGCTGCCCATAGACACCCGCGACACCACACGGAGGTCACAAATGCGCTTGCCAACCTTTAAACCCCCCTTTACCCCTGGATTGGGCCTCCGGTACCTTTACTCACGCAGCGAAACACAGAACAATGCTTGCTTCACTCCGGTTTTCTGTGAGGCCGTGGTATCACTCCGGTCGAGCCGGCCCATTCATGCCGAAGCGTGGCTCTCCCACGGTAGAGTGGTGCGACAGAAATAGGAACTGCCTAATTTTTTAGTCCGTGATGGAATGTTTTCCACTCAATCCAATCAATCAAATAATTGTTTATTCGCATAGGCTTGTACACAGCACTTACAAATCGTCATACATTTGAAAGATTTAAGACTATTTATAAGTACTTAAGTAACAAGTTACATGTTAATACATATATATGTTGATACATAAAATATACTAAAAAAAGTAAATAAACATAATGCGCCCTGTTGGTCTAGTGGTTTAAGTACCGGGCCGTGATCTCAGGGTCCTGGTTCGAGCGAAAAGTAGTGTTTCGAATTTTTCGGACATAGCTCGGGTTTGTAATCACCAATCCGCATTCGGCAAGCGTGGTGATTAAGCCTAATCCCATCATAGTAGCGATAAAACCACCGGCTTGGAAAGTTGTTTCTGGTCGAGGAGATCCACTGTGAAGCGGTGACAGCGTTGTCCGGCGCGTGTGGTTCTGTGACGGAAAAGGGCAGGTGGGATGAGGGGGAAAAGCTCTTCTGACTTATTCTCTTACATGATAGCTTCTGTTCTCAGCCGCAGTCCCTCTCCTCGGCCGGAGTACTAGACAAACGCCGGCTCTTCCCCGGAGGGCCAGGCACAAAACTCCACCACCGGAACCCAAGTGAGTTTGCCTTCTTACCCTTCTACAGTTATTTGTTAACTTGTATTATGTTTTTTTTTATGTGACGAGCAGATGGATCACCTGATGGTCAGCGATTGCCGCTGCCAATGGACACCGGCGACACCAGTGGAGTCACAAGTCCGCTTCCAACTTTAACCGTTACCTTACCTAGTCGCCTTTTACGACACCTCGGTAAGAGTGAGGTGGCCTATTCTACTCTGCGGGGACCACGCGGGCTATTTTTCAATGAATTTTATTTTATTTATGGTCATAAAATTATAATCACGTTTACTCGTAGGTATTTGAATTATTTACATTCACGCTTAGGTAATTTTGGAGATTTAGTGTAATCATAAGTTATTTTAATGTTGTTATATTTTGTTTATTTGCAAAATTAATTTGTTAATTTAGGTCCTTTTTAGGGTTCCTTAGCCAAATGGCAAAAAACGGAGCCAAATGGCAAACATACATATGTCACAGCCACTTTCCTCCGAAACTATAAGAACTATACTATTGAAATTTGGTAAATAGATGTATTTTGTTAACCGCATTACGATTTTTTACACCTGAAATTGGAAAGAAAAAAAAATTAAAAAATGGGGGGGGGGGGCTCCATACTTGAACTGAAACTCAAAAATTAACCATGCACCTGTAAGGGTTGTAGCAAGGCACTAATTATTTTACATATAAGATGTATGAAATCACCCTATTTTATTACTAAAATTAGCTAACTAGTATCATAGAACAAAGTAATAAATTTACTTAATTAATTCTTATTTATTATCAACTATACATTTATACAATATACAGGTTGAATTTTTAATCACTATCCAAAATTTGATATGATGACGGCTGCTAAAATTACTTATATACGTATTTTATTTTAGTATTAGTCTCAGTACTAAAAATATTGAAAAATATGGTTATTCAGAGTTATCCGAAAAATACTGATAGAAATTGTTCACCGCGCGTCGTCGCTCAGGCGCCGCCAGCCCACCAACTTCATTATAAACATCCATAAGTTGCAAATTTTTCCTTCATACTTTAACGGGGCTTAGGACCGTCAGATTGCAAAAGGACGTTAATATAATCACATTCATACTTATTAACATTAAATAAGCTAGAGTAGGTATTTTTTAATCTTATTTTATAAAGTTTATTCAGTAGGTAGGTAGTTAGTATTTTTGCTATAAGGCGTATTTAAAAATTGAATACACTTATGTAAAAAATTAATTCAATTTACTTACCTACAATAAAACAAAATCCGATCACAAATTCCTAATAAACTAAGTGTGATTTAATAACTGCAAAATTCAAACCATTTTTCTAAACAGAGTCTCGCACGTTTTTGCACATTGTCTTTTAATTGCTTAAGCACTACAGTGTCTCTTTTTACGTAATCAAATGCACGTATGATTTGCAGTTTTAATGGTCTAGGCTTGGCCTCTTCCCATACACGCGTCTTTTCACTTCACCCTACAAAAAAGTCACTGGAGTCAGGTCAGGTGAGAGCATGGGCCACAGACCAGGCCTCCACGGACCGATACAGCGGGCGCCGTGCTCAGCGCCGAGGTAGTTCGCGCACGGCGGGCGGCGTAGTGAGGCGGTGCACCGTCTTGTTGAAAATAAAAGTCAGTAAGTGTACGAGCGGCACCTCGTCCATAAGTCCGAGTTCACTGTACGCAACATATCGAGGTACGTCGACCACCAGTCAAGCGGACCTCGATGTGAAGTACGGCAAGTTACGTGGTTGCCAACAATCCCAGCCCAACGTTGCACTAAAACGTACTTGGTGATGGGTTCCCAATCATGTGCGGGTTTCGGAATTTCGGACCACAGTGTTCATTTGTGCTGATTGTACAGCCCGACACGCGTAAATAGTGCTCATCAGTCCACATTAATAACGGCGTCGGTGTGCAATTAGCCATTCGCAGAAGGCTCCGGAGGGGCGCGGCGTCTGCTTCATTTAAGGCCTGCACCTTTTGAAAGTGGTAAGGGTGAACCATGCAGTGTTGAGCAGGCTTCCACACGGTCCGTACTGGCTGACCCCCCCCCCCCCCCCCCCGTGGAAGTTCTCGCGGCATCTCGAGTACTAAGCACGGGGGTTTCTATAAAAAAAATCGAAGATTTATTCCTCGATTTCACTGGCGTCTGCCTCCCCCAACCCATGTGCAGTGGAAGGAGAAATGAACTGGCCATGATATAACAGCCTTTAGGTGGCAGACAGAATGGTGGATCGGTTCGGAAACCGAAGGTTCACTACACCTGGTTAGGGAGTCGAGGCAAGGCTTTCCGCTTCGTAGAGTCTTTGAGCTCTTGCAAACTCTCGCCAACTTAAAAAGTAACATCGCACCATTTCATAATACTCACGGTTTGATACATCGGCGGGATCGCAATCGCACGAGATGACACGCTTTGCCGGAAATGCGCGGGCGTGCGGACTGCGGTTTGCGTACCTTTGTGCTTGTTTGTGCCGGAATTTGTGTTGCTTTGTCTTTGGAGTTGTCGCCGCTCGCCGCCACCTCGCGCTACAACCAGCAGCATGACCTTCCCACTCGCCTCCGCACCGCACGCGCAGGTGTGAGGTGCGTGACGCCCATGATATTCCGCGTTTGCGTACCAATGTTTTACATTAGGTTTAACGATAGAAAATGTTACACGCTTAAGTGATAATTTGGATCGGAAAATGATTTATTGGTAAAAATATGACGACATTTTTTTTTTTGCAGAAATGGGTTCTATTAACGATACCTAATACCAATAAATAATAATAATATTAATAAATAGTTTGAAAATGTTAAATAGTCCATTATTTGAAGAAAGAAAAGTGCATGGCATGGCTGCTGGAATAAAAGTTTCGATGATTATTAAGAGTTAATTTGTGTAACCTCAACCCACTTACAAAATAGTACATGCCAATACATTTGGCGAATCATCGTGAACGATCTTTAAGAATTTTACTGGAAACACAGATTTTAGTACCGTGTTTCGAGTGAATAAAGTAAATTGAATTGAATGAATGAATTGAATACCCAAAAAAAATTTTCGTAGTGATAAAAATCTTCCATGCTATAACAACAATACGTAACATAAGTAATTATTATTGACTGTGTTGAAGTAACAGACAAGAGAGCTCGGAGTGGCGTGCAGCGAGTGTACGTAAGTGATCACGCGGCCGCTGCGGGCGCGGCCGGCGCCTGCGACATGGGCAGTCGCCGCGCGCGCCGCCACTGCACGCGCAGCCCGCGCAGCCCATCCTCGACGACTCCGACTCGCGTGAGTACACACTCACTTTGACAGACATCATACGCTCACAGAAGGACAAACATTTCATATTTTTAACATTGTTCATATGTTTTTTATATGAAAATAGACATAAAATGACACGGACCCATATTTTTCTTTTTTTCAAATTTGTTCCATTTTCATGCATAAAAATAATATTGAAATTCTTTTTATTCTAAAAGAGTAAGCGCCAAATGACGCATCGGACGCTGAATAACACGATATTCCTTTGCCTTCTCATGGTTTTAATAAAAAAAAGGTAATATTGCAAAGCGTAACTAATTACTAGTGTCAACATTGTCAAGTCATTCATTCATTCAACGTGACAAGTTGTCTTTTTTCGGACAGTTTCAAGTCATGGTTTGGGCATTTCGTCAACTTAAAACTATAATGTGCTAGGCAAAGAAAAATTTTACATTCATGCGGCCGATGACGTCATCTTGACGTTTTTAGTTTTTAATTTTTTTCAGAAATAAGCAATACAAAAATAATGAATATATATTCGCGCAGCGGAAAAGTAAATAAAGAAAGGGTATTTGTGTTTCAGAGCTTAGCAAATTTTGAAATGTTGTCCATTACGGCTCGCGGTCAAAATGTGTTTACACCCTAAGTATCATAATCGCTTGCACACAGTATGGTTGCTAACTTCTATATGTTCCCAATTACATAAATATAAAAAAAATAATTATTCACAACAATCCAACTACAGTGATTCTGACTCCGAGATAGGTAGTCAAGCACCTGTGTTACGCGATACAGCAATCAACAAGCGGGATTACAAATATATACATATAATACTTTTCTTTTGTAAATACATACTTATAAATATATAGATAACGCCAGACCAATACAAAAGATAATGACTCATTGCACACAAATGTGGTACGTGCGGGGATCGAACCTGCATCTTCACCAGAGGCAGCGTCACTACCAATGTTCAAACGGGTAGTCGTATAATATTGATCATGAGAAAAGGAACTAGGAATGAGTACACACTTCACTTTGACCGCTCCATCATATTTGCTCACAGAATTTACGGTCGCGGTCAAAAAGTGTTTACCACTTACGGATCATAATCGCACGCACCATGCTAGGTGCTAACTTCTAATTTGTCTATTACAGAATATTGATTCATGAGAAAAAAACTAGGAATGAAAACATCAAAGGCCTGTCATAGATGGACAATACGAAATCATCATCAGGACCATTTAAGTCCCCATCGCGGGGCAAGGGCCTCCCTCAATCACAATGAGGGGTAATTGCCATACTCACACGCTTGGCAGACGGGTTGCGAGGTGTTTGATATAAAATGCAGAGTTTCCTTCTCTGGGTGCTGATGATCATGCCAGCTAGCTTTACCCTTTGTCGCCTTTTACGACCACCTCGTTAAGAGTAGAGGGTGGCCTATTCTACTCTGCGGTTGGTGGCGGACAAGGCACCTTATATATGTCTAACATAATATTGATACATGAGGAAAAAAAAAACTAGGAATGAAACATTCAAAGGCCTTCATAGGGAGACAATACGAAGATATGGAAAATAAATCTTCTCCGGCGGCAATAGACAACAGAACAGATCTTAGGATCGATTAACAGGGCATTATGCAACGAACAAAAATGCTGATAGAAGATGACATAACATCGAACAGCGACTGCAGAGCATGCAAGGAGGAGACGGAAACCATGGAACATATTTTATGTGAAAGCGACTTCACTAGCCAGAGGCAGAATGTGTCTTCTAGGTTAACGTTTAATCCTAAACCAGGAGACTCCCATGCACTCAAGCCGAAAGACATCGTGACACTGAGAAAACGAATCTTTCGTGAGTAGGAGCGCAAAAGATAGGGGAGGATACAAAAGATCCCTTAGCGGTCGACGCTTGCCCCCATGAAAAATGACACCCTACCTAACAGATAAGATAATATTGATCATAGATATGTATCTTTTTTTAATTGATATGACAGCTGTCAGTTTTATGGCCAAATGTCATGTCATTTAAATAAAATAGGTTTTTTTATGCTGCTTCTGTGTTGTATCCTGCTTATTTGCTTTTTTTATATTTACTTTTAAAAAGGTCTAAATTGATAAGACATTTTTTATTTAGTTGACAAAGAGGGTGTGATAAAGAATCAAATTCAAAAACTGGTAAAAAACACTATTTGGCGCCACTGTACGCAAAGGCCACAGTGATTATAAATTATTTCGTATCATTCCATGTTACTCCGTTTTTATTTTTTTTTCTTTCCTCCTTTTTTTATATTATACTGTCACTGCAGGGCAAAGGCCTCCATCATAGAAATCAAGGTATAGCTACTATGATGGGAAATTAGACTTAATCACCACGCTTGCCAAAACCCGAGTTAGTTCGAAAAATTCGAAAATTTTGCATTCCTGTTAATAGCTTATTCTGTATTGATGACAAATGGTTGAACCTGATTTATTTTGTTGAACAAGCGGAAGGATCAGACGGCGAGCGACAGGATGGCACGGCCCATGGAGATCTGAGGCTTTCGCGAGGAGACGCCACGCGTGGACGGCAGTGGAAGAGGTCTGGCTCAAATGTGCTGCTGGCGTAAGCTACATTGTGGTTCAGTATCGGGGCGGGATCTCAGGGTTACTAGGTTCGACTCGCCGGGTTCAAGCGAAAAGTCTGTTTTGAATTTTTCGAATATAGCCCGGACTTTTCTACAATCCCTCACTTGAGTACACTATCTCTATCGGTAGCTTAAAGCAATCTACGCTGTGAAAGGTCGGCAACACATTAGCGATCTCTCTGATTTCGCGGATGTTCATGGGCAGCGTTGCATACCTTTCCATCAGTGACTCGCTTGAGCGTTTGTCCGCCCTAGCATAAAAAAAAAACCTACTTTACCTAGCTTTTAAGTTTTGTATGTCGTGCAGTAATATAGTATCTAGCTAACTTTCCAAACGCCCCCGCCGTAAAAATATTATTTGCACACTTGTCACTGTTGTCATACAATCTACACGTTTTAATTTTGTAAACAAAGAGCGGCGAAACCGTATAGTAGGACGAGTCGTTCCCGCTCTCGCTCGCGCCGCTGTACTACAGCGGAGCCACGGAGCCGGCGCCGCCACGCGCCCTGGCTGCGGCCCAACCAGATAAACGTGGACGCGACCACAGGACGCCCTGGCTCGGGTTCCGGACCCCAGGCCTTCCGACCTCGCAGGGTGAGTACACAACAGATTCAATATACACGTGGACGACGACAACAAGGGACGCCCTGGCTCGTTGCCGGGCACCCCAGGCCTTCCGACATCTCGCAGGGTGAGCACAACCAGATCTATACACGTTGGACGCCGACCACAGGCCTGTCAAACATCTCTCAGGTGAGTACAAAACAGCATACACGTGGACGCCGACCACAGGACGCCTGGCTCGGTTCGCGGACACCAGGCCTTCCGACATCTCGCAAGGTGACAAAGGTGAGTACACAACCAGATCATAACACGTGGACGGCCGACCCACAGGACCTTCAGACATTGGCAGGTGTGAGTACACAACCAGATCATATACACGTGGACGTCCGGGACCACAGGCCTTCCGACACTCGCAGGGTGAGTACACAACCAGGTCTTATACACGTGGACGCCGACCCCAGCCTTCAGACTCTTTCAGGGTGATTACACAACCAGATACACGTGGACGCGACCACAGGACGCCCTGGCTCGTGTTTTTTTTTTATTTTTTTTTTTTTTCTCTTTGGACCCCAGGCCTTCAGACATCTCGCAGGGTGAGTACACAACCAGATCATATACACCTGGACGCCGACCCCAGGCCTTCCGACATCTCGCAGGGTGAGTACACAACCAGATACACGTGGACGCCGACCACAGGACGCCCTGGCTCGTGTTCCGGGACCCCAGGCCTTCCGACATCTCGCAGGGTGAGTACACAACCAGATCATATACACGTGGACGCCGAACCCAGGCCTTCCGACATCTCGCAGGGTGAGTACACAACCAGATCATATACACGTGGACGCCGAACCCAGGCCTTCCGACATCTCGCAGGGTGAGTACACAACCAGATCATATACACGTGGACGCCGAACCCAGGCCTTCCGACATCTCGCAGGGTGAGTACACAACCAGATCATATACACGTGGACGCCGACTACAGGCCTTCCTACATCTCGCAGGGTGAGTACACAACCAGATATACACGTGGACGCCGACCACAGGCCTTCGGACATCTCGCAGGGTGAGTACACAACCAGATCATATACACGTGGGCGCCGATCACAGGCCTTCCGACATCTCGCAGGGTGAGTACACAACCAGATCATATGCACGTGGACGCCGACCACAGGCCTTCCGATATCTCGCAGGGTGAGTACACAACCAGATCATATACACGTGGACCCGACCACAGGCCTTCAGACATCTCGCAGGGTGAGTACAAGCCCACCGAATGAATGAATGAAATTTACTGTAGATATAAATTTATTTTTAATTTATCGTAATTTGTAAGTCTTGCATCATGATCCCAAGAACATGTCTAAACACTACCTATCGTAGCTCTTGCGAAGTCGTGGGCCTGAATTTTGCCAAAAAGAGATACGCTCCTAAACTGTCCTAAATCACCGATTTGAACGAGCCAAACCGATTTGTTCGCTCTCGTTCACTTAAAAGATTTGGTCCCTAATCTTTCATGTAATATTAGGACACAAGACTACAAGCTGTAGCCGTAATCGGTTGGAGGATATTATATGATGATGATTTACTCTTGAAACTTTTTCCAGGTGTCCTCGGCAACTGCTGGCTTCTCTCAGCATTAGCCGTCCTCGCTGAGCGCTCGTCGTTGGTCCGCGGCGTGGTGGTGCGCGGGAGCCCAGCGTGGGCGCGTACCAGCTGCGCCTGTGCAAGGACGGGAGGTGGCTCACCGTCACCGTGGACGACCTGCTGCCGGCGAATAAGAAGGGCCACTTGGTCTACTCGCAGGTGAGTGAGTAGAAACTCTGATGCTGGTACATATCAAGGAGTCTTCTGGATCAGCTTAGATGACGTACTTTTTGCTCATGACTCATGTTAAGTGTCTATTTGACCCTCAAGACATTTACTGAGGGATTCCATGTGTTTATGAAACCCCCAATACACTTTTTAGGGATTTCGTGTGTCTATGGATCCTTCAACATACTTACTGCCACACTCAGAGTCGTTGATTAACTTAGTTGGCTACTTAAGAAAAAATATTGACCCTTTCTCTGCCGAGATCTGGTTTTCCTGCCACTATAATCTGGCATCTTCTCAGGCAAGAGTGAACAGGCATCTTTTAGGCAAACGCGTATCAGCCCTTGTTTTTTTTTTTTAGACCTCATCGTCGCTTTCTTCATCAGGGCGATTGTGGCAAGCGTTGGCTTATTGGACAAAAAGGATGTTCATACTGATGGTCAGTCCGATTGCCGCTGCCCATGGACCACCGGCGAACACCAGTGGAGTCACAAGTGCGCTTTCCAACCTTTAAAACCCGTACTTAATCCATTAAAGTTTCACTTCTCGCTCGCACACTATTTGCGTCTATACTCGCACTCGTGGGGTGCGAGTATAGACGCAAATAGTGTGCGAGCGAGAAGGGAATAGATGCGCCGCCATTTCTGATCCCATTCTTTATACGCATGGGTTGTATTTATTATTAATACGGTATTTGACTATTTTTTTTTCATTTGTGTAATCAAAAGACCTCTCAATGATAGAAACATCGATGAAAGAATTACTTGATTCGCATTTAAACTACCTGAGATATCACAACTTTAAAATCACATTATTTTGGGCAAACCCAAAACGCTCCATACAAATGGCTACAGAGATGTGACGTCACACGACAGTAGTTTGTATGCATTTCAATTGAATTTTGTATGGTAGCTATATCAAATGTTTCGTTTATGTCAATGGTTCCATTATAATAGTTGGTGTAAATTATATGGGTTATTCAATGGTATTATTATTTTTTAATAATTTCTTACTTTTAAAATGGACTTGCCCATGAATCTTTGAATGACCATAAAATGGGCTGGACGTTATATTTTTAATTGAGATTTTTTGTTATTGGCACATATTTACCTATATTATGATCAAATATTTTTATTTTGTAAAATCTCGAGCCTAGTCAAATACCCTATTGACTGTGTTGAAGTAACAGACAGGAGGGCTCGGAGTGGGCGTGCAGCGAGTGCACGTACGTGAACGCAGGCGCTGCGGGCGCGGCCGGCGCCTGCGACATGTGCCAGTCGCCGCGCGCGCGCCACCTGCCCGCCGCGCCCGCGCAGCCCAGCCTCGACGACTCCGACTCGCGTGAGTACACACTTCACTTTGACCACCATCATATCGCTCACAAAAGTGTTTACCACCTTAAGGATCATTCCACACTTCACTTTGACTACATCATATCGCTCACAGAATTACGGTCGCTGTCAAAAAGTGTTTACCACCTTAAGGATCATAATCGCACGCACACGTGTAGGTGCTAACTTCTATATGTCTATTACATAATATTGATCATGAGAAAAAACTAGGAATGAGTCCACACACTTTGACCGCTCCATCATATCGCTCACAGAATTACGGTCGCGGTCAAAAAGTGTTTACCAAGGGATCATAATCGCACGCACACATGTAGGTGCTAACTTCTATATGTCTATTACATAATATTGATCATGAGAAAAAACTAGGAATGAGTCCACACACTTTGACCGCTCCATCATATCGCTCACACAATAGACAACATTTCAAAATTGCTAAGCTCTGACACAAAAAATACCAATTGTTTATTTACTTTTCCGCTGCTCGAATATATATTTATTCATTTTTTATATTGCTTATTTACTGAGAAAAAAATTTAAAACTAAAAAACGTAAGATGACGTCATCGGACGGCAGAATGTAAAATATTTCTTTGCTTAGCACATTATAGTTTTAAATTTACGAAATGCCAAACCCATGACATGCAACTGTCAAAAAAAAAGACAACTTGTCAACGTTGAATGAATGAATGACGTTGACAATGTTGACACTAGTATTATTTACCTTTGACAGTAGTGCCTTTTTTTTATTAAAACAATGATAAGCAAATGAATATCGCTGTATTCAGCCGTCCGATGACGTCATTTGGCGCTTACGTCTATTTAGAATAAAAAGAATTTCAATAATTATTTTATGCATGAAAATGGACAAATTTTGAAAAAAGAAAAAATATGGGTCTGTTCATTTTATGTCTACTTTCATATAAAAAAACAATATGGACAAGTTAAAAATATGAAATGTTGTCCATTATTTGAATTTGAATTTAACTTTTCAAATTCAAATAATTCTTTATTTGCATAGGCTTGTACACAGCACTTACAAATCGTCATACATTTGAATGATTTAAAACGATTTATAAGAACTTATATATAATTTACATGTTAATACATATATATGTTGATACATAAAATATACTAAAGAAATAAATAAACATAATGCGAGTCTACCACCGGCTCGGAAGGTTGTTTCTGGTCGAGAAGATCCGGCAAGAAACTCGTCAGTTAACTCTTTTTAATCGCCAAACTTTCATACAATTTTGTGTCATCATCATACCAAGCCATACAGTTCAATTGTTACACAAAATAAAATAAAGGAAATAATAAAATAAATATTATGAGGTAAACCGAAGCAGACCAGTCCCCAAAGGTGTCACCTGTTCACAAGTATGACGTATGTGTCAGCCATCATTCCACTCAACCATATTAGAGGGAATGTAATGACCCAATGTCAAAAAGTGTTTACCACCTTAAGGATCACAATCGCACGCACACATGTAGGTACTAACTTCTATATGTCTATTACATAATATTGATCATTGATATGGAATCTTTTTTGATGATATGACAGCTGTCAGTTTTAAGGCAAATGTCATGTCATTTTTTTATGGCTGCTTCTGTGTTGTATACAGTTTGTGTCTTTTTTCATATTTACTTTAAAAAGGTCTAACTTGATATAGCATTTTTTACTTTAGTGCAAAAAGTGTGATATAGAATCAAATTTCAAAACTGGTAAACACTTTTTGGCCGCCACTGTACAATAGGCCACAGCTGAACATAAACATTTCGTATCAGCCATATATATACTGTCCCACTGCAGGGCAAAGGCCTCCATCATAGAAATCAAGTTATCGCTACTATGATGGGATTAGGCTTAATCACCACGCTTGCCAAATGCGGATTGGTGATCACAAACCCGAGCTATGTTCGAAAAATTTTCATCATCCATCATCATCAGCCCATTTAAGTCCCCACTGCTGGGGCACGGGCCTCCCTCAATCACATGAGGGGTAGTTGCCATACTCACCACGCTTGGCAGACGGGTTGGCGAGGGTTTTGATATTAATGCAGACTTTTCCTTCTCTGGGTGCTGATGATCATACCAGCAGCTTTACCTTAGTCGCCTTTTACGACACCTCGGTAAGAGTGAGGGTGGCCTATTCTACTCTGCCGGGGACCACACGGCCAAAATTTTGCATTCTGTCAAATAGCCTATTCTGTTATTGATGACAAATGGTTGAACCTGATTTTTGTTGAACAGCGGAAGGATCAGACGGCGAGCGACAGGAGAGCACGCCCATGGAGATCCTGAGGCTTCGCGAGGAGAGCCACGCGTGGACGCAGTGGCAGGAGGTCTTGGCTCAATGTGCTGCTGTAAGTACAACTGTTGGTTCAGTACCTGGGCGGGATCTCAGGGTACTAGGTTCGATCGCCGGGTCAAGCGAAAAGTATGTTTTTTCGAAGATAGCCCGGACTTCTACTCTACAATCCCTCACTTGAGCTACCCTATCTCTATCGGTGCTTAAAGCAATCAACGCTGTGTAAAGTTTTAGAATTTCAGAAAAAAATTAAGGAAAGGCCGGTAACACATTAGGGATCTCTCTGATTTCACGGATGTTCATAGGCGGCGTTGCTTGCTCGCTTGCTCGTTTGTCCACCTCTAGCATAAAAAAAAAATTGTATCTCTGTTTACCTAGCTTTTAAGTTTTGTATGTCGTGCAGTAATATAGTATCTAGCTAACTTTCCAAACGCCCTCGCCGTAAAAATATTATTTTGCACCCTAGTCACTTTGTCATACAATCTACCGTTTTAATTTTGTAAACAGAGCGGCGAACCGTACGTGGACGAGTCGTTCCCCGCCTCGCCTCGCTCGCTGTACTACAGCGGAGCCACGGAGGCCGCGCCGCCACGCGCTGGCTGAGGCCCAACAGATACCACGTGGACGCGACCACAGGGGATACG
>JADPWL010001623.1:0-17665 GCA_019059595.1 Marasmia exigua | reverse complement strand
GTAAATAAGTATTTAACTCTGCACACAGTCATTGGTGCCTTTGCTTCGAATTGATGGGGGAGTTTAATAATTATTCTTTTTTTTTAATGATCCTTTCTATGTGGATTGCATATTTCAATATTCTTTTTCACTTTGATTTATACCAGTTTTTAAACAGGTACTTACGGCGCCCAACAATATAATCACCCATCAATGTCTGAGCCACCGAACCTATGATCCCTTTCCCTCTCATGCTCTGCCTACAGTATGCAGTAGGCAGAGCATGAGAGGGAAAGGGATCATAGGTTCGGTGGCTCAGACATTGATGGGTGATTATATTGTTGGGCGCCGTAAGTACCGGTTTAAACACTGGTATAAATTAAAGTAACAAGAATATTAAAATATGAGACCCACATAGAAAGGATCATAAAAGAAAAGAATAATTATTAGAAATCCCCCATCAATCGAAGCAAAGGCATCCAATGAATGTGCAAAGTTGATACGTTTGACAGTATTTATTCATTATGCTACGCAGCAGGTATAAAAATTAACATTTTTATGTTATTACAGATATGAAATTTTTATAAAATATGGACAAGGTTAAATTTGCCCAATAATACACTACTCGGCACATGTTTGTTCACAGATTACAAAATGTGGCAAATAAGTATTTTAAAAGGTACATCTCAATTAAATTAAGTAACCTAGTACATGAACTAAGCTGAACTGATAAGTTATAAAAATAAGACATAAGTTTAGGTTGCCCAATATTTCACTACTGGGGCCGATGGAAGTCACCGACCACAATGGGCAGCTAACCACTTTATTTATACACATAGATAAATTATTATCTAAATAAACAAATATAGATAGTGTAGACACGCTAAAATCTATATGAACATACACCACTATGGTTAGTGTGTCCTAGTCCGGAATGAACAGAATCAAAACACAGAAATTAGGGTCATAAGAGGATGACCAATCCTTAAGGTGGAGTGGGGTTACACACAACCCAGAGCGACCTGAGCTGCGAGGTGGGAGACTGACCCGCGTCTCAGCCGGAGAGTCTCATTGACCAGGCCTAGCCTCTGAAACCCACCGACCTTCAAGTCGAGGATCAGCCTGCCATCCAACACACTGACCGCTTCAACCTGTATGCGACCACACACCACAGATAGTTTCTCACTAAATTTACATATGTTTTATGCAAGTAAAATTAAGGTAGTGATACAAAGTTAACGGAGCTGACTGTAGAAAACATCAAACTTCCAAAGAGAACTAAATTTATAAAAGAAAGAGAAAAAGGTGGGCGTTGGACTGTGCCACAGAAAGAAGTAACGATGTGGAATGTCTATCCACAGGAACAGATCATAAGGGGGAAAATCCCGCTGGTCGATAAAGGTTAGGACATCATACCTGTAGCTACGAGTGTGACTAGACAGGGGTTACTTATCGAAACGCCTCAGATCACGTCCGTCACGTCGAAACAGTGTCATCACCCGCTCCAGCATAGCAATGAGGTGTCCAGCGGCAGCCGGCCTAGACCTGAATCTTGTACATAGGACCTGGAGTCTTTTTCCTGGGACCTGGAGTCTTTTACCTGGGACCTGGAGCCCTAGAAATTGAAACATTCACATGTGAGAATAGGTTACTCCAATGTTTTAACTACACGTGTCTTCTTCCGAACGGAATAGTACGAAAAAACAATTCAACCTTACCCAAAAGGGATTTTCAGCATCAACACATCACACGGTTGACGAGACACATTTCCAACATCGACACAGTCCCGAAAAATATAAACGTTATTGACCACGCGACTTGCAAAAATGCCGGTATCGACAAACACAGATTGTTTAACAAAATTATACATACCAACAGTCGCCCAGAACAAAATAAACGTTATTTGGTCATTTTAATCGACCGATTACAAAAGTTCCACCAATATAACGTGGAGTACAAGAGAAAAAATCACACCGGCGCAGACGCCATTCTGGTCAAAAAAGTCGTGTGTCATCATTGACCATAGACAAGTTTTCCCTCTAAATACTTGTCAATGGAACACTGCATATTGACAACCACTTACAATATCAAAAAGAAATCTTTCCACCGCTCAACTCACTAACGGAGATGAGGGTTTCAACAGATAAACTGAAAAAAATACCAAAGAAGTACATCCAGTGGAGGATAATACTTATTATCACATGACATCAGTTAAGATGACAGCAGCAAGCCCCTTTCGGGCACAGCAAAAACAAAACGCTCGCGAAACGAAACGTTCACGGTTCACCTGGAATTGTTGAACCAGGTCTTACAGTGAACTGTAACACCCGATTTTCTACCTATATGATATATCTAATATTTAAGGTAAATAGTCATGGTCATTAGTATAATTCATTAAAACATAAATACAGTTAGGAAATAGAATAGTTTTAGTTGGTGTTTTTGGCAACTTACCAGACGAACTATATTGTCGTTCTTTTGGCTTACGTTGTGTGTTTAGAGAAATGGCATACTTATTCCATCATGCTAGCTTGTCGAACCTCCTCACGACACCATTTTTAACACGATGGATTATTTAAATTTATAAGATATCTCTGTTTTAATCTAACAAAACCCGTATTGTTTTGGTGTTATTTGTAAGACTGTTTGTCAGTCGCTGTCAGTGTGACAGTTGCTCCGGTGAGCGTTTCGTTTCACGAGCGTTTTGTTTTTGCTGCGCCCGTGAGGGGCTTGCTGCTGTCATCTTAACTGATGTCATGTGATAATAAGTATTATCCTCCACTGGATGTACTTCTTTGGTATTTTTGCGGTTTATCTGTTGAAACCCTCATCTCCGTTAGTGAGTTGAGCGGCGGAAAGATTTCTTTTTGCTATTGTAAGTGGTTGTCAATATGCAGTGTTCCATTGACAAGTATTCAGAGGGAAAACTTGTCTATGGTCATTGAGGACACACGACTTTTTTCACCAGAATGGCGTCTGCGCCGGTGTGATTTTTTCTCTTGTACTCCACGTTATATTGGTGGAACTTTTGTAATCGGTCGATTAAAATGACCAAATAACGTTTATTTTGTTCTGGGCGACTGTTGGTATGTATAATTTTGTTAAACAATCTGTGTTTGTCGACACCGGCATTTTTGCAAGTCGCGTGGTCAATAACGTTTATATTTTTCAGGACTGTGTCGATGTTGGAAATGTGTCTCGTCAACCGTGTGATGTGTTGATGCTGAAAATCCCCTTTTGGGTAAGGTCGAATTGTTTTTCGTACTATTCCGTTCGGAAGAGTACACGTGTAGTTTAAAACATTGGAGTAACCTATTCTCACATGTAAATGTTTCAATGTTCTAGGGCTCCAGGTCCCAGGTAAAAGATTCAGGTCTAGGCCGGCTGCCGCTGGACACCTCCTTGCTATGCTGGAGCGAGCGATGATACTGTTTCGACGTGACGGACGTGATCTGAGGCGTTTTGATAAGTAACTCCTGTCTAGTCACACTCGTAGTTACAGGTATGATGTCCTAACCTTTATCGACTAGTGGGATTTTCCCCCTTATGATCTGTTCCTGTGGATAGACATTCCACATCGTTACTTCTTTCTGTGGCACAGTCCAACGCCCACCTTTTTCTCTTTCTTTCATAAATTTAGCTCTTGTTGGAAGTTTGATGTGTTCTACTGTCAGCTCCGTTAACTTTGTATCACTACCTTAATTTTACTTGCCTAAATATATGTAAATTTAGTGAGAACTATTTGTGGTGTGTGGTTGCATGCAGCTTGAAGCGGTCAGTGTGTTGGATGGCAGGCTGATCCTCGACTTGAAGGTCGGTGGGTTTCAGAGGCTAGGCCTGGTCAATGAGACTCTCCGGCTGAGACGCGGGTCAGTCTCCCACCTCGCAGCTCAGGTCGCTCCTGGGTTGTGTGTAACCCCACTCCACCTTAAGGATTGGTCATCCTCTTATGACCCTAATTTCAGTGTTTTTGATTCTGTTCATTCCGGACAGGACACACTAAACCATAGTGGTGTATGTTCATATAGATTTTAGCGTGTCTACACTATCTATGTTTGTTTATTTAGATAATAATTTATCTATGTGTACAATTAAAGTGGTTAGATGCCCATTGTGGTCGGTGACTTCCATCGGCCCTAGTAGTGAAATATTGGGCAACCTAAACTTATGTCTTATTTTTATAACTTGTCAGTTCAGCTTAGTTCATGTACTAGGTTACTTAATTTAATTGAGATGTACCTTTTTAAAATACTTATTTGCCACATTTTGTAATCTGTGAACAAACATGTGCCGAGTAGTGTATTATTGGGCAAATTTAACCTTGTCCATATTTTATAAAATTTCATATCTGTAATAACATAAAAATGTTAATTTTTATACCTGCTGCGTAGCATAATGAATAAATACTGTCAAACGTATTAACTTTGCACATTCATTGGATGCCTTTGTTTCGATTGATGGGGGATTTCTAATAATTATTCTTTTTATTTAATGATCCTTTCTATGTGGATCGCATATTCCAATATTCTTTTTCACTTTGATTTATACCAGTGTTTGAACCGGTACTTACGGCGCCCAACAATATAATCACCCATCAATGTCTGAGCCACCGAACCTATGATCCCTTTCCCTCTCATGCTCTGCCTACTGCCGCTACGCTGCATAAGTTTATCCTGGCTGGGGCATCTTGTGCCGACGCTCGCAAGAACCCCAGGGAGGAAAAACGTACCATTACACTGAACCAGGTGAACCAGGAATTGGGCCGTGCCAACTACCTTCTATCCAGAATCTCGAGAGTCGTTGATCCGCCTGAGGCGCTATTATCGTTACAAGGCAAACTCGTTCGCTGCATCTCAGACCTTGGAAGTTCTTCGGAGTCTGAATCTTCGGAGGAGGAACTTACTACTTCACGTCCGCGGCATATCACTAAAACGGTTATTTACAAACCGGAAAAGTCTGTTAATTTGTGCTCTTTAAATATTAAGTTTAACGGAGAATCGTGTGTTCGTGTTTTCGTCTCTAGATTAGAGGAACTTGTGCTGCTAGGAACATCTCTCAGAAGTGTGTTTTCACTGGCTTCCCTGATCTCGTTGAAGGACCCGCTCTTTATTGGTATCGAGCTAATAAAGGTAACTTTCATAGCTATGATGAGCTGGTGTCCGCTTTAAAAGCAGATTTTGATTTGCCAGATTTTGACGATCGGCTCATGCAGGAGATCCGCACTAGAACGCAGGCCAAGCATGAATCTTTGGTAGTATACCTGTGAACTAATGTTAGTCGACGTCAAGTCTATTGCTCACTTAACGCAGTTAGGTAAGAAAATCGAAGCTTGTAAACTTCGAATGAATGGCTTTGTTGAACCATCCCTTGCTAAATCCAGTGTTGCTCCAGACTTCTGTTATAAGCCTAAATCTAAAGTTGATAATACTCTGGGTAGGCATGCTGGTAAACTTAACTCTGTCGCCTCTTTCGACAAGAGTTCTTCTAGTGTATTTGTTAATAAGCCTCCTGTCGCTACTTCCGACGGAAGCTCTTCTAAGAATAACTCGGGTTATTGTTGTGGATGTCGCCGTAACGGACATACTGCGTCTCGTTGCAGTGCATCTCGAAGCCTCCTTTGCTTCAAATGTGGTAAACCCGGTGTTAAGTCAACTGATTGCCCTCTTTGCAACCAGTCAAAAACTAGATAACTTTGTCTCTCTGAGTTTGTTTGTTGTCTTCGACTACTTTAGTAAATACGTGCTCCTGTTTCCTTTGCGAAATGCCACGGCGAAAGCGGTGTGCAAATGCCTTATGAAGGGCGTTTTTCTGGTACATGGCGTGTGTCGTATCCTGTACACAGACAACGGCCCCCAATTTACGTCAAAGGAATTCAGAGACCTGTTGGGTGCATTCGATGTCCCACATATTTTCTACAATCCTCGTTACCATCCCCAAACGAATCAAACTGAACGTGTTAATCGGGATATTGTGCGTGCTATTGCTTCTTACGTGCGTTCTGATCATAGAAAATGGGATCAGAACATTGAAGAAATCCAATGTGCCCTCAATTCGTCTGTTCACGAAGGTACTAAGTTTACCCCTTTTTTCTTAAATCATGGTAGGGAAATGGTAATTGATGGTGCTACTTATAACTCTGATCAGCCTCTTGATTGTCAGGAGGTTACTGTCCACTCTGACCATTTCATGTCTGGGTTGCCTAAACTCCAGAAGGTGTTTGAAGACGTTGGTGGTCATCTAAAGAAGGCGTATCGCCGCAATGCGAAGTACTACAACTTGAGGAAGCGTCCCTTGGAGTTGAAAGAAGGGCAAATCATATATAAAATACTCTACTCGGCACATGTTTAAAATCGATCGATTAAAATCGGGTGTTACAACTTTACTAGTGACCCCGGCGAACTTCGTACAAGTTTGATGATCTTTCTTGTTATTATATACTGGGACGGTGTCGAATTCAGAAAATCGCTGTTAATTCAAATTGGTCTTTGTAGCCTTTTAAGAGTTGTTTAAGTGAAGTTAATACTATGACTTTGTTTTATAGTTTCGATGAATTTATTTTAATCACAACGTCGTGTCTTGATGGGCTGTCCTTATCTTTATAAGTGCAGTGATCGATCTCCTTAATTATTAAATGATGAATCAGCTGAAAATAACTTTTGAAAGCTCATTTGCTGACACTAATTAAAATACTATAGCAGTATCTGTATTACTCAGCTGAAACAATCAGTGTATATAGACGATTTAATTTATTTTTCCTGTAGAGGATACAGAATAAAGTTCCATACAAAAACAAACATTAAAACAAACACAGTATGTTCTTAAAACTTTATGTTAACGATGTATGGCTTTACCAAAGTGTGTGACGAAGTGTAAGGAAAATAAGAAATACTAACAAGAAGCCAGCAAGAGAACACAATCAAAACAAAACGTTCTCGGTAATAAACGTTTTACTCCACGAAATGACTTGCATCAATGTCATGAACACAAACAAATTACTGTTTGCAGAAGGTCCAGTCTATTCAAACTTATATACGGGGTGATGGTATGTAATTACCGCTGCCCATTTACAACACCTGATGCATCATAGATGCTTGATGTATTTATTTATTTATTTAGGCTACACAACAGACAATCATCAAAGACCGATTACAAACAAATGAGCAATTATAGTTTAGGACCAGATTAGTTTCCGCAAAATGAGAGCACAATAGAGGTTATCTATTATACGTAAATATAAAATACCTTATCATAAATCAGAGTACACTAAATTAACAGATATAATTAATTGAGAAAACAGAATAAAATAAATCAAAATGAAGAATTACAATAAATTAAAAAACAACGGGGCACTGAAGCCGAAGGGCGCCAACTTCTCCGCGGCCTATGCGAATTTCACTCGCTTTGACCGCCTCAACTGTGCAGCCCCCAATTTGGGCTACTTTTGCGGCCACCTCCTAATCAAATTTTGAATAAAATGTCAACATGAACTAAAGAATGTAGGTTTGATACTTGCTTGGAGTTTTTATATAAAATATTCACAAATTAGTTAAATGTCAAACAAGTGGTTTAAGAGTCAGTGAACTCCACGATAAGTCTCTACTATTAATTTGAATTTGTAATAAACAGATTTGAAAATTCGTTCACAAGTAGAAAACTACGTTATCCTTAATTAGCGTGTGGGCTAAATGGGTACATTTTACAAAGGGAAAACGTCTCATTCCTATGGGGACACCTCATTCAATTTAGGTATAATTCTGTGCATCCTGTCACTTTTTACAAGTCGACTTATATCGAATTTGATTTTCTGACATGCAAAAAAAATCCTCCATTTTTCCGTCTGATCAGACAGAAAAATAGAGGATTTTATGATGAATTAGCAAGAAGAAAATCAAATTCGATATAAGTCGACTTGTACCACTCTTCATAGGACGCACAGAATTATTTATTGATTTATTGCACAAGAAAATAACGTACAATTGGCGGACTTAATACATACAGCATTCTCTACCAGTCAACCATTAGGCGATGCAGAAATATGTATGACGGCTAAATAAATTTATATCCATAAACATACATGTGAGTAATATATAATATGACTAAATATACATACATAACTATATAATCTATTGGATCCTACTTATACTATTGTACGAGCTACGTCGCACAGACCAACTCAGCAACGACCTACATGCAGCGCGGCTGACCGATGGACCGTCTTCTTGCACCGTCGGCACTCTACACCGACGGCACACTAGCAAACACCGTTTAATGTGTTCATAAGATTAAACGTTCTATATAAACTATGTGACTAATATCAATAAACAGATTTCAACCGTCTGTGTTGGGTCTCATTTCTCCCGCTGCGGCCAAGACACCTTTAGCCGTCACTATGATCAGTCGAGTGAGCCTGCTCGACTGGCAGCGGTTCCCCTCCTACCTACCGTCCTGACTCTTCCCGCTTGCTACCCTGGGCGACCCGGGAGCAAGCTCCCATCACCTTATCTATATATGTATTTATTCCCATGGATAGGTAGGGCTAGGGCTCTAGGGACTTAGTGCCTTAGACAAAGGGGCACTAAGCTCACTAGAGAGTTAGGTTCCCTTCCTTTCCTTATATTCTGTTCGCCGGGACGCGGTGCCTTACAAACATCGCTTCCCGCCCGTACATTTGGTCCTTCGTTTCTTTAATCTACCAGCTTCCTATGGACCTCAACATTTGGTCCTTCGATCCGTTATTTTAGCAGCTTTCTATGGACTTCATGATAATGGTCCTGCGAAGATTCTATTTACTAGCTCCCTGTGGATCTATACCATTGATCCTATAACATATTATCAATATCAACTTAATCGATCTAATCATAGTGGTCACCTACTTATTTTTAATTTACTAGCATCCTATGTATCTATTCCGTAGTTCCGTAGTAAGATACTTTCACTTAAACATTTCTATAGACCTCTACCGCAGGTCTTTAAATCACTAACTTACATCAGCTTCCTATTGATCCCTTGTTTACCTGGCCAGGAACGCGGTGACTTAAGACCACTCGTTTCTGGTCTGATTCCATAAACAATCGTAACCATATTCCTAACACTCAACAAAGATTCAATTTTACAAGTTACATTTCAAGTAAATTATCAGCTTACATCAAATAACAAGACAATAACATTCATTTGATGTAAGTAAGCAATGTCACGTAGGTTAATAACCTAGCCAATTTCGCAACACTGCAATTTCATGATCAAACAATGCTATTAACTAATAAATTTATTTTAGAATACTTAGCATTTTTACACTCAGTAGTGTAGGTAGGTAACAACAAGGGAAATTTTAAGCATTGTTTGACGACTTAATAACACTAACTTTATCATTATCAAGGATCAGCAGTCTCCTGGCCTAGCATGGCCACGACATTAACTTATCATTATCAAGGAGCAGCAGTCTCCTGGCCTAGCATGGCCACGACATTAACTTATCATTATCAAGGAGCAGCAGTCTCCTGGCCTAGCATGGCCACGACATTAACTTATCATTATCAAGGAGCAGCAGTCTCCTGGCCTAGCATGGCCACGACATTAACTTATCATTATCTAGGAGCAGCAGGGCTCCTGGCCTAACTGGGCCACAACATTTACTTAACATTATTAACTAGGAGCAGCAGGGCTCCTGGCCTAACTGGGCCACAACATTTACTTAACATTATTAACTAGGAGCAGCAGGGCTCCTGGCCTATCAAAGCCACACTTTTAAGAACAAGCAAGGCTCTTGCCCTTAGTAGAGGGGCGTAGTAACTACAAAACATTATTTTTTATCATTGTAGTGTAGTGACTTACAACCACTACTCTACCGAGCTAGCTAGCTCTAGTTCTAAAACCATGTACCTCTTTTTAACATCTAACTCTTTTTCTGGAGTGGAAGGATTCTCTACTGAGAATTACCTTCATCCCGAAAACATCGGGAACGCCTGAGCCCAATAGTTGGGAAAGGCAATTAAACGTATAATAACAAAACCATTAAATTATTTCAAATTTTGCATTTCATTCATACTAACTATTTGTTTACGTTGCGCAAAACATTGTTAAACGGATTATACCACTCATATTACATACTTGATCTACGACAACCTTCTATATCAAACTGACAACGTAATTACAACCTTAGTACTATCATTATAAATAAAGTTTTACTTTGACAGCAGTAACAAGCAGTTTTGTAAGTTAGGCAGGTTTAACCATATCTTATGTACAGACAACACCACGACAACATCGATGGCAGCATGGCGATCAAGACATTGACAGCAGCGGATCGGTAACTGGCCTCCCCAACGGGTCTCACCAGTTAATTGAGAAGTCGCATAATGCTGTTCCGTACAACCTGTCCTATCTAAAACCATCAAGCAACGAGCAATAACCAGAGATGCAGAATGCATCCCATGAAACATGTGACACCACTACCACAATACTCTTGGCAACGATTTCGGTTCAAGAGGGTTTCAGCCAGAGCAGCGGACATCGCGTCAACGCAGCCACGCAGGGTCGTTGCACTCACTCCAGCAACACACATTGGGCAAAGATGCACTACTCTACAGCATCCCTTTGCCTTCTCCTCGTCGTCCTATTCTTCGAGTCGGGAATATGTACGAGCTACGTCGCACAGACCAACTCAGCAACGACCTACATGCAGCGCGGCTGACCGATGGACCGTCTTCTTGCACCGTCGGCACTCTACACCGACGGCACACTAGCAAACACCGTTTAATGTGTTCATAAGATTAAACGTTCTATATAAACTATGTGACTAATATCAATAAACAGATTTCAACCGTCTGTGTTGGGTCTCATTTCTCCCGCTGCGGCCAAGACACCTTTAGCCGTCACTATGATCAGTCGAGTGAGCCTGCTCGACTGGCAGCGGTTCCCCTCCTACCTACCGTCCTGACTCTTCCCGCTTGCTACCCTGGGCGACCCGGGAGCAAGCTCCCATCACCTTATCTATTTATGTATTTATTCCCATGGATAGGTAGGGCTAGGGCTCTAGGGACTTAGTGCCTTAGACAAAGGGGCACTAAGCTCACTAGAGAGTTAGGTTCCCTTCCTTTCCTTATATTCTGTTCGCCGGGACGCGGTGCCTTAAAATCATCGCTTCCCGCCCGTACAACTATAATTATAATATTATTTATTATTTATAGTTAGATCGTATTACAAATCATTACTAATATTAGGTATGTTATGTGTTCGCGCCTGTGCGCTTTGAGTTACTATTTAGCTTTAACATAAAACAATTACTTCTGGAAAAAATAATATATTTCTCAATATATTAGAAAAACATAACATTTTACATTGACATCCTAAAATCATCTGTCATTTTTCTTCTTATTACTAACACAGAGGTTTTATACAATTACAACGATTATCTCCAAACATTCCCGCCACCAAGGACATCATGACATCATTATGTCCTTCAAAAACCACTAAATGTACTGGAAAAAGTGTCCAACACACATTTACAGGTACATAACCATAACACAATCTTAAAGATAATTCATTTTCAACAAAACCTTACTAATAAAAAAAAACGTAAGCCCCTTGAACCTAAAAATAAATTGCCTACACATTAAGACTAACACAGAGAAGCGATACCATACTTATACATTATATTATCAATATTCTATTCGAGTGTAGGGTACCTATCTAATCTAAACCATGCTAAACTAAAAAAAATTAACTACCTTAACTTTGCCTTTTAACTTTACCGCCTCTATTTTTTTCAAATTGTTGTTTTTGAAGAATCCAATTTTTTTTTAAATTAACCTATGTCCTTTGTTTCGATTTCCATTTATTGTAATCTTTATAACCCACTTCAATTTTATACGCATCTATCACATCCCGATACTCCAATAAGTATCTGTTTATTTCATTTTGTCTAGCATTTTCGTTTCTCTCCTCTCTTACTTCTTTATTATCTTGTCTGAAGTTTCTACCGTTTCTTATTTCTTTTAGATCTAGTTTCTTTAGTCTCTTTTCTGCGACTCTGTTATCCCAATCACAGCGTCTTCGCTCCCAACCATCACAGCTAATCGGTAATTTATTCACATAGCGACCTCTTCTATAAAATTTGCCTTTTTTTGACAAACTACTTTCACGTGCCTTTTTATTAAAATATTCATTTTGTATGTCTTGAGACCATAGACAACTATGGTCTATATTATTTGTTTGCATTTCTACAACATGCGATACGATTTTCGATGATTCTTCTAGATGGAGTAGCGTATGATGACGTTTTTTACATAAACAACATCGAGTTGGGTTTCTGCAGTACTTTGCCGAGTGATTGTGCCCAAGACAGTTAAAACACATGCCACTATCCTGCACAAACCTCCGCCGAGCGCTACATTCTTCGGCCATAAACTTTTCGCAAAAGGGTAATCTATGTTTTCCAGAGCAGAATTTACAAAGTGCTTTATTAACAGACTGACTACTATTACCTACATGAAACGACACTGTGTTCTCCCTACTAATACTTGCATCATCTTTGCTATCGAGATATTCAAGTGCTCTAAATTGCTTAGTTAGAAAATCAATAAAATCATTTAATGTTGGTAACTGACCTGATGCTGTATTATTTGAAACCTTGCATTCCCACTGTTTTCTAGTTTCTGTATCTAATTTCCGACTAATAATATAAATTACAATAGTGTCCCATTCATTCACTTTGATACCAAAATTCTCCAAAGCCTTTAAACATTCAGTAGTTGTGTCTAAAATCCCCTTAATTTGACTAGACGACACTAACGTTATATTTTTCTGTTCTATCAATCTGCCTAATATACAATTAACAAGAAACCTTTTGTTTTCATACCGTTTCGTTAATCGATCCCAGCAAAGTGTGTAATTATCTCCCGTGACCGACATATGACGTAAAAGTTCTTCAGCTTCTCCTATTAGATAACCTTTTAAATAATGCAATTTATGAACATCACTTAAGGCCTTGTTTTCGTGAATGAGCGAAACAAATAACTCTTTAAAGCTGTTCCATTCTGTATACGCACCTGAAAATTGTGGAATAATTATTTCCGGCAGCTTAATGTTCTCATACATCTGATTCACATTCATTGCATTTTGACGTTTTATCTCTAATAACTTCTCTTTTAATTCTACTTTTAGCTCAAGATACATGTGTTCCGTCCTGTCATAACATTCATTCAAATAATAATCAGACTTTCTAAATACTTCCCTATTTGTTTTCCTTATTACTTCATAATGTGTCTCACAATACCAATTCCATTGTTTCTCTAAATGCTCTAAATGAGTCTCTAAAAAGACCTGTGACAAACCTTCGTTCGGGGTTTCTCTTAAACTATTTACATTTTTACATATTTTACCATATAATTCCTCTTGAATCGTACAAATTAACTCCATCGTAAAAATCATACAATAATTAGAACAAAATCAAACATAAGCTCGCGCCTCTTCGCTAACATATAGTTCTAACACATGAACATCAAAATCGATAAAACTAAAACTTTAACTAAGTATAAACAATTTCACTTTTTCAACAATAGTAATCCACCTCCACCACAAACACCTGCTTCACTTCATTTCCCTACTTATCAAAACTTATATGGGTCTTGAATACAGCCAACCTCCGAACTATGTCGCTGCTCTTTTTTAAATCCTCTCCGCTTGGCTACCATTCATCTGCTCCTCTACATCCCATTTAAAATCTTGTTGAACAGCGGTACCTTTTCAGATGTCGCAACTCTGTAAAAAAAACCAAGCGAAAAGATCCGGCTCCGATAGGACCATGTTCGCGCCTGTGCGCTTTGAGTTACTATTTAGCTTTAACATAAAACAATTACTTCTGGAAAAAATAATATATTTCTCAATATATTAGAAAAACATAACATTTTACATTGACATCCTAAAATCATCTGTCATTTTTCTTCTTATTACTAACACAGAGGTTTTATACAATTACAACGATTATCTCCAAACAACGGTCTCGTATTACAAATCATTACTAATATTAGGTATGTTATGTAAACATTGATTAGATAGATACTTATAGTATCTACCGGTTGTCTATTGTAGCAAACTAAAATTATAACCCTTCCTTTTTGGATCTGCCGTAGTTGGGTAAAAAAGAAGAATGATATTCGAGTAGGTCTGTAACTGTTTACTCTATGTCACGGTTTAAATAGTTTGTTATTCGACATCTGCTTAATTTATTAAGACGTTTACTGTCTAAGTTTAATGTCCTCTAATTTATATGGAATAATTTCAATTAATTGATTTTTAAATAGTTTGTTGTCGTTAAAATAAAAAATTTGTTTTTATATCTTGACTGTGTACTATTATCATATTTTCTTATTAGGATAAAAGTGGCAAAACGGTCATGTGGTTAATGAAAGATAATTACAAACAGTTAGTTTATCTTTTAAATTTTTTTTTCATCAGGTATGTGAAAATTTCCATAAAGAAGGCTTATTATATCAGTAACACAGGTGCTTTTACACACTTCCTATCTCGGAGTCCGATCAATGTATGTGATGTTGAGATATATTTACTTACCTGTTGTATCTAGAAGCGCTGTTATTCGATTTTATTAAATGGTAAATTTAAGGCATCTAACAAAAAAATATCTTCGAAGTGTGCACTCGAGAACTTTTTGTTTACGTACTTATTAATATTATCAATAATCACGAATTTGCTAGTTTGAGCTATTTAGAGTTATCTAAACACACAAAATTAATCTTAACTCACCTCAACGCACCACCTCATTTAAATATTAACCTAAATCTTCCGCATAAACAGTCGAGGTGTTTATATTTCATTGCAGGCGACTGTATCTACACTAGAGATATTTTTTTCTAAAATAATCATACCTAATTTTAAGAATCAAATGATCGAACAAGCAGCCATATAATAGAGATACTTTTCTGACTAATAAAGTAAAATTTAATTTGTCCCTATTTCTGCACCAAAATTAACCTGTCTGTTATTATAAATTTTAATTCTAACCAGTTTACTAAAAATGAACAGCCTTCACTTTTCCAGTTGCAAATAAGAAACTACCGCAATCTTTATTCACACCTGATAAACAGCAACTGCCTTATACCTATCCGTTGCCATCGTAAAAATAACTACACTCTTCTTTTCTTAAAGTTTAATTTTGCAAATTTAGTTATTAAAGTTAGGTGGAGAATCCATTCCGGTCGCCGGTACAAGACTCCTTTGACGTTTGGGTAAAAAAATAAAAACTGCATTGGCGGTGTGATGAGAAACTTTTGCTACGTTTATAAATATTTATTACCTAATTATTGGGGCCGGCTTAACACCTCCGATGAGAAGTTTTACCTCAGGGCATGTGTTTTGAGCAAGTTATTTTATACGTCCAACGCGAATATTGCTTTTAGCTCGGACATTATTTTTTTCTGTACGGTAAGGGATCAATGTGTACGATTTTTTATTTATAAGTCTGTAGTCTTCAAGTGCAGTTTTCAAGTCTGGAGTCTACTTTGAATTTCTACCATTAGTTCGGCGGTGAGGGAAAACATCGTGAGGAAACTTGCACGTCTCGAATAGTTTCTCAAAATTGTGGATACCAACAATATTTGAAATAAGAATTCTGAACATGTAAACGTGATGGTCTAGTTCCTCTGTCTAAGGGCTGCGACGATCAGACGGCAGTCACTTATTGTAATTATCAGACCTCCTGAATCCTGCATCATAGTCCAAGTATAACCCCGGGCTCCAAATAGACGAATTCGGCCATTGATTACCATCACGATAGCTCAGTTTCCAATTTGATAAACAAATATTAATAACTTCGTCCAAATGAAACCACGACGAAAATCAAGTATTTAAACAATACTTCGTTTACAGTTGCGCACAAACGAACACAACTTTAACTGACAAGACCGATTTATTTTCGTTTATTCTTTCTTAACTCGTTAACAACATAATAAACTTGTCCATTACCCATCATTCTGTCAAATTCGCGCAAACTTAATTTTGCCAGTCCAACCAGGTGTTTATGTTCGAACAACGTTCTAAGTCTTTATAGGCTTGGATATTTAGATGGATTGATCCTATTTGAAGTAAATACATCTTTCATTTAGAGTTGTGGTTTTTGAGCTGTTATGTTGTGCTTGGAGTCAGAGTAGATGGATATTCTGTAAAAAGTTTTCAAAAATAATGTGTATGCGACTGCCGTCGAAACCCCAACCAGATCAACTGAGTCAGGGTTACATATTAACTAACTGTAACTATTATGGGTATCGACCATTTGAATAACTGTTTAAGTTTCTACGTCATATTTTTTATCACCGCCAAGTGAATGGTATAAATATTCCTACATAGATTTGAAAAATGCTAACCTAACCTACAGCTTCATTCAAATACCTCACTTTCAGAAGGCGTACATTCTTATCCTCCTCTTTTTAGCGTAGTAAACCTAATTACTGAGGGTCGTGATCCTCCTTTGAAAGAATTTTTTCCCTGACTTCATCCATCCATCGGTGTGCGGTAACATGCAGGGTATCGTGAAATTTTGAGATACGTTACTATCCACTGAGCATCATTGTGCAGTTAGTATGAGCACTTTAAAACAATAAGCAATACAATTTAACGTCACTGGTATTTATTCTCGTTTTATTCCACGTCATAGCTTTTATCGAAATGATCATAATAATCGTAACTTTTGACACTGAAGGCGATATTTTTATTATTTTGTAGAAAGATACAAAAACATTATCGGTTTCTTATCCATTCTAAATCTACACTACTTTAAATCTAGTCTACAACCTTATGAACCAACATAGTTTCTGCTTCCTCAAACTTCAAAACTGGCTTTATTAAAAGCCAATACAGTTCAAAATGGTAGGATTAATTTGGAGCTGTTGGGATACCAACTTTTGTTTACTTTAATTAATCCGTTTCATTTTAATTCTGTGTTGATACGAAACCCGTTCCCGGTCGGTTCTCGTGCTAAATTATCAAAATGTGACGTTTTATCACAAAAGAACAGCAGTTTACACTTAAACAAGTGTCTGTGACACTATCGGGTCGAAGTTATGCGTTTAGACGCCTTATTAAATAAGGCTTTATCAACGGTGACCGGGGTACGGACGCTTACGATATCTTCGTATGGACGCGACAATGTTGCTTGGAAATGTTCTTGACATTTCTTTCAAATTATCAGCAAATAACTATAGAATACAGCGTACTATTCGTTTTAGCTTATCCCAAAGGAACCTAGGGAAACTGGTTCAACAAATCTTCAGGCAAATCAGTTCAACCATTCTTGAGTAATAGTGTAACTAACACGACTTTCGAAATAAGATATAAAATATTTTTGTATTTACAAAAACATGAAAGATAATATCACAATCCAAGATTAAAGGAAAGGTAAAAAGTATTTGAATCGGAATTTCGAATGAAATTTAATATCATGTTCCAAATTACGTTATCAAGTTTAATTATTTTTTCCTTATTTAGTTCGGTAGATCCATATTAAGCTTTGTACTTTGGTGGGTACATCCTACGTAGGTATTCAAAAGGTGGCAGGTAAAACCTCTCAAATTGGAAATAATACTTGAATTAATTCAACAGGCCATACCAACGCAATGAAAGATAGTGGATATCGCTATTCGCTTTTAAATTAACCGGAATTTTCAATTAAAAATTC
>JADPWL010001622.1:0-13668 GCA_019059595.1 Marasmia exigua | reverse complement strand
AATTTAGCATCAAGCCATACCCCAGGCCGGATATCGGATTTGGTCATAATCGATGTGCAGCAACTAAGATGGGAGGGGGGGGGGAGTGTATTTCAGTAGACAACACGGAAAAACGATATTTAACATCGTATCGTGAGTTGAATTTTTAGCATCAAGCCATCACCCCGGGGCCGGAATATCGATTTGGTCTAATCGATCTGCAGCAACTAAGAGGGTTCGTGTGTATTTCATGTAGGCAACACGGAAAAACGATATTTAACAATCGTATCAGTGATGTTGAATTTTTAGCATCAAGCCATAACCCCAGGCCGGAATATCGGATTTGGTCATATCGATCTGCAGCAAACTAATAGTGTTTTTCGTATGTATTTCGTGTAGGCAACACGAAAAAACGAATATTTAACATCGTATCAGTGATTGTTGAATTTTTAGCATCAAGCCATAACCCCAGGCCGGAATATCGATTTGGTCTATTCGATCTGCAGCAAACTAAGAGTCTTTTCGTATGCATTTTCATGTAGGCAACACGGAAAAACGAATATTGACCATCGTATCAGTGATGTTGAATTTTAAGCATCAAGCCTATACCCCAGGCCGGAATATCGGATTTGTCATAAGCGATCTGCACAAACTAGAGTGGTGTTTCGTTGTATTTCGTGTAGGCAACACGGAAAAACGATATTTAACATCGTATCAGTGGGGGGGGGGGAAGTTTGAATTTTTAGCATCAAGCCATACCCCAGGGACCGGAATATTCGGATTAGGTCATAATCGATCTGCATCAAACTAAGTGTGTTTGTATGTATTTTCATTAAAGGGCAACAACGGAAAACATATTTAACACAGATCCAGTGAAAGTTAATTTTTAGCATCAAGCCATACCCAGGCCGGAATATCGGATTTGGTCATAATCGATCTGCAGCAAACTAAGAGTGTTTTCGTATGTTTTTCGTGTAGGCAACACGGAAAAAACGATATTTAAAATCGTATCAGTGAAGTCGAAGTTTTGCATCAAGCCATACCCGCCAGTGCTGTATATCGGATTTGTCATAATCGATTCTGCATCAAACTAAGATTGGTTTTTGTATGTATTTCGTGTAGGCCACGGAAAACGATTCAGCAATCGTATCAATGATGTTGATTTTTAGCAATCAAGCCATGACCCCCGGCTGGAAATCGGATTAGGTCATAATCGATCTGCAGGCAAACTAAGATGTTTTCGTATGTATTTCGTGTAGGCCAACAACGGAAAAACGATTCTTACATCGTATCAGGTGAGTTTGAATTTCAGCATCAAGCCACACCAAGGCGGAATATCGGATTTGTCATAATCGATGTGCAGCAAACTAAGAGTGTTTTCGAGTGTATTTCATGTAAGGCAAACCGGAAAAACGATATCTAACATCGTATCAGTGAAGTTGAATTTTAAGCATCAAGCCATACCCCAGGCCGGAATATCGATTTGTCATAATCGATCTGCATCAAACTAAGAGTGTTTTCGTATGTATTTCTGTAGGCAACACGGAAAAACGATTATTTAACATCGTAGCTGATGTTGAATGTTTAGCTCAACCTACCCCAGGCCGTATATCAGATTTGGTCTTATCGTCTATGCAAAATAAGATGTTTTTCGTATATTTATCGTTAGGGCAACAACGGTACGAACGTATTCATCGTAATCAGTGAAGTTGAAGTTTTTAGCATCAGCCGATACCCCAGGCCGGAATCGATTTGGTCTAATCGATCTGGCAAGCAAACTAAGAGTGTTTTCGATGTATTTCATGTGGCAACACGGAAAAACGATATTAACACGTACAGTGAATGTTGAATTTTTAGCATCAGCCATACAACCCAGGCCGGAATATCGGATTTGTCATAATCGATCTGCAGCAACTAAGAGTGTTTTTGTATGTATTTCGTGTAGGCCAACACGGAAAAACGATATTCGCATCGTATCGCAGTGATGTTGAATTTTTAGCACAAGCCATACCCATGCTGGATATCGGTTAGGTCATAATCGATCTGCAGCAAACTAAGAGTGTTTTCGTATGTATTTCGTGTAGGCAACACGGAAAAAACCGATATTGAACATCGTATCAGTGATGTTGAATTTTAAGCATCAAGCCATACCCCGAGGCCGGAATATCGGATTTGGTCATAATCGATCTGCATCAACTAAGAGTGGTTTTCGTATGCATTTCAATGTAGGCAACACAGGAAACCGATATTTAACATCGTATCAGTGAAGTTGATTTTTAGCATCAGCCATACCCCAGGCCGGATATCGATTAGGTCATATCGATCTGCAGCAAACTAGGAGTGTTTTTCGTATGTATTTCGTGTAGGCAACACGGAAAATGGGAAACGATATTTAACATCGTATCAGTGAGTTGAATTTTTAGGCATCAAGCCATGACCCCAGGCCGTAATATCGATTTGGTCACTAATCGATCTGCGCAAACTAAGAATGCTTCTGTATATTTCGTGTAGCAACACGGAAAAACGATATTTAACATCGTATCAGTGACTTTAAATTTTTAAGCATCAAGCCATACCCCAGGCCGGAATATAGGATTTGGTCATATCGATCTGCAGCAAACTAAGAGTGTTTTCGTATTATTTCGTGTAGGCAAACGGAAAAACGAATATTTAACATCGTTCCGTGGAAGTTGAGTTTTAGCATCAAGCATACCCATGCGGAATATCGGATTTGGTCCATATCGATCTGCAGCAAACTAAAAGTGTTTTTGTATTATTTCGTTGTAGGCATACACGGAAAAACGATATTTAACAATATATCAGTGAAGTTAAAGTTTTTAAGCATCAAGCCATACCCCAGGCCGGAATATCGGATTTGGTCATAATTCGACTGCAGCAAACTAAGAGTGTTTTCGTATGTATTTCGGTAGCCACACGAAAAAAACGATATTTAACATCGTATCAGTGTGTTTGAATTTTTTAGCATCAAGCCATACCCCAGGCCGGATATCGGATTTGGTCATATTCGATCTGCAGCAACTAAGTGTGTTCGTAGGTTTTCATGTAGGCAACACGAAAACGATATTTAACGATCGTATTATGAGTTGAATTTTAACATCAAGGCATACCCAGGCCGGAATATCGGATTTGGTCATAATCGATCTGCAGCAAACAAAGAAGTTTTTGTATGTATTTCGTGAAGGCAAAACTGAAAAACGATATTTAACCCGATCAGTGAAGTTGAATTTTTAGCATCAAGCCATAACCAGGGCCGGGGGGGGGTAATATCAGATTTTTTTTTGTTTTTTAATTCTAATGAATTCCCACGGACACTGGTTCCGTGCCTTTATTGTGCTTGTTTTTTAAGTGTTTACAAAATTATTTTGATATTAGCTCCGCGATAAAATTAAACTAAATTAAATTACAGTACAATCTTAAGTTTAGGCAGTCGTGCATGGTTAATGTTAATAAAATTGACTGTCCATTATTATTATTATTTTTTTTTTTTTTTGGGGTAGGGGGTATGGTGATTTTATGTAGTTAAGGACATACAGAGGAGGTTCATGGTATGTTGTATTTATCTTTTATTTTTGCAAGCTTGTCCCAAACCGCGTCATCGCCCCGGCGGAATCGCCATTTTGAGGTTGTACTCCGTATTTTTTCGATGGTACCTTCGATGCCATGGATATTAGGCGCGCTGTGGAGTCGTTAGTGGCGTTATCTGTATAATATCACAATTTCTTGTGTGTCTGGAGATGGCTACCACCGCGTGTGGACACTTTGCAGGAGATGGGACTGTTTGGGAGTTGTTCTGACTATCGCAACGTTCTCGAACGCTCGTCCCTGGGCTTCGTGGAATTGTCAGAGTGCGCGATCCTTCGTCTGTCCGTACCCCTGGCTGATTAGAGAGCTTTCTCGGCCTGGGTGTGAACGAGATAACAGGGTTCTTTCGGACTTGGGGTATCTGCGCATCTAAAATCGTTTCAGCTGTAGGACTTAGTTCGGTGTTAGCCGAGTATAATGCCACTGTAGATTTCTCTAAGGGCATCGCACGTCCTGTGGGTTGCGATAAGTGCAACAACATTCCTTTGTGATGTTGGTGATTTTGTTTGGTCTGTTGTAGTGTAGGGGAAAAAGAGAGTGCGCGGTCAATATAAGGGAGGTGGTTGTTGTCACCCAGCAGCGTGACCTTGCTGGCTTTTTACTATTTGTGATTGCCAGGACTATGATCCGAAATGGTTCTAAGGGCTTCGTCCCACCACTAGTGTGTACACGATTCACCCTTACTCATACCATTTACAAGTAGGATGCCATGGTCCTCACTCTTTTCTTCGCTTTATCTCCAATTCGTAATTCCAGCTTCTCACCCCCTCTGAAGGTCATTTGCTGCTCTGTGGTGGTGGTGACCATCATGTTCCTCTTTCGACGTTTATTTGGGACATGACCCATGGTGTTGATGGCTCTGGTCCCAACTTTTTTGTGGGTCCGCCATATTTTCATCGCAGATTGGAGCGCTGCAATCTCTTCTATCCGTCGCAGGCTTTTCGACTACCACTTCTGGGATTGAACTTATGCTCTGACTTAGTGTGAGAGTGCGATTCCTTTTCTCTCCTTTAGGATGTCGCTCTCTTTTGTGCTCGCATCCTGTGGAAGCCTCCTGCTCTTTCCTGACAATCTGTTTTCCAACCGCTCGACCCGCTGATGTCCTGTGCCGACTATCGGATGGTCCCAGCAGTCGGTGGGACGTTCTTCAGGAAGTTGGCTCTTGAGTCGCTGTCTAGATAACGAGATTTTGGCCTCTATCCTCGTAAACATGACTTCATGAATCTTTGAGGCTTCAGGGCGCCAAGATAATCAAAAGAAAATGATATTACACGTATCAGTGAAGTTGAATTTTTAGCATCAGCCATACCCCAGCCGGAATACGGATTTGGTCATCATCGATCTGCAGCAAACTAAGAGTGTTTTTGTATGTATTTCGTGTAGGCAACACGGAAAAACGATTATTTTAACATCGTATCAGTGAAGTTGAATTTTTAGCATCAAGCCATACTTCAAGCCGGAATATCGATTTTGTTCCATAATCGATCTGCAGCAAACCTAAGAGTGTTTTTTGTATGTATTTCGTGTAGGCCACACGGAAAAACGATATGAACATCGTATGCAGTGAAGTTGAATTTTTTAGATCAAGCCATACCCCAGGCGGAATATCGGATTTGGTCAAATGCGATCTGCAGCAAACAAAGAGTGTTTTCGTATGTATTTCGTGAAGGCAACACGGAAAAACAATATTTAACACCGTAATAAGTGAAGTTGAATTTTTAGCATCACCATACCCCCAGGCCGGTATATCAGATTGGTCATTATCGATCTATTGCAAAATAAGATGGTTTTCGTATAGTTTCGTGTAGGCAACACGGAAAAACGATATTTAACATCGTATCAGTGAGTTGAATTTTTAGCATCAGGCCTAACCCCAGGCCGGAATATCGTCTTTGGTCATATCGATCTGCAGCAAACTAGATGTTTTTCGTATTAGTTCGTGTAGGCAACACGGAAAAACGATATTTAACATCGTATCAGTGAAGTGATTTTTAGTGCATCAGCCATACCCCAGCCGGAATATCCGTATTTGGTCATTATCGATATGCAGCAAACTAAGAGTGTGTTTCGTATGTATTTCGTGTAGGCACACGGAAAAACGATACTTACATCGTTCAGTGAAGTTGAATTTTTAGCATCAAGCCATACCCCAGGCCGGAATATCGATTAGGTCATATCGATCTGCAGCAAACTAAGAGTGTTTTCGTATGTATTTCGTGTAGGCAACAGGAAAAAACGATATTTAACTTGTATCAGTGAAGTTGATTTTTAGATCAAGCCATACCCCAGGCCGGAAATATAGGATTTAGTCATAATCGAATTCTGCAGCAAACTAAGATGTTTTCTAAATGTTTTTTCATGTAGGCAACACGAAAAACCGATATTTAAACATCGGATCACTGAAGTTGAATTTTTAGCATCAAGCCATACCCGTGCCGGAATATTCGGATTTGTTCGATAATCGATCTGCAGCAAACTAGAGTGTTTTTTTCGTAGTATTTCGTGTAGGCAACACGGAAAATCGATATTTACATCGTATCTGATGTTGAATTTTTAGCATCAGCCATACCCAGGCCGATATCGGATTTGGTAGATCAGTTCTGCAGCAAACTACAGAGTGTTTTCGTATGTATTTCGTGTAGGCAACAAGAAAAACGCATATTCAGCATCGTATCAGTGATGTTGATTTTTATCATCAAGCATACCCCCCGAGGCTGGAATAATCGGATATGCATAATCGATCTGCAAGCAAGTAAGAGTGTTTTCGTATGTATTCATGTAGGCACACGACCAACGAATCAACATCGTATCAGTGAAGTGGAATTTTTAGCAGCAAAGCCCATACCCGCCGGATCTCGGAATTGGTCATAATCGATCTGCAGCAAACTAAGAGTGTTTTCGGGGATGTATTCGTGTAGGCAACACGGAAAACCGATATTTTAACTCAAATCAGTGAAGTTAAATTTTTAAATCATTCAAGCCATACCCCAGGCCTAATATCGGATTTGGTCATAATCGATCTGCAGCAAACTAAGAGTGTTTTCGTGTGTATTTCGTGTAGGCAACACGGAAAAACGAAGAATCATCGTATCTGAAGTTGAATTTTAGCATCAAGCCATATACCACGGCCCGGAATATCGATTTGGTCCATAACGTATCTGCAGCAAACTAAGAGTGTTTTTGTATGTATTTCGTGTAGGCAACACGGAACAACGTATTCAGCATCGGATCAATGATGTTTTAATTTAGCTCAAGCCATACCCGCAGGCTGGATATCGTAATGAGGTCTAATCGATCTGCACAACTAATAGTGTTTTTCGTATGTATTTCGTGTAGGCAACACGGAAAAACGATATTTACTCGGTTCAGTGATGTTGAATTTTTAGCATAAGCCATATACCCCATGCCGAATATCGGAATTTGGGTCATAATCTGATCTGCAGCAACTCAGAGTGTTTTTCGTTTGGTGTTTCATGTAGGCAACGACGGAAAAAACGATATTACTCGGATCCTGAATGTTGATTTTTTAGCATCAGCCATACCCCAGGACCCAGGCCGGAATATCGGATTTGTCATAATCGATCTGCAGCAACTAAGGCCGGAATATCGGTTTTGGTCATAACGATCTGCCATGCAAACAGAGTGTTTTCGCATGTTTTTCGTGTAGGCAACACGGAAAAACGATATTTAACATCGTATCAGTGAAGGAATTTTTAGAAGACTCAAGCCATACCCCGGCCGGTATATCAGATTTAGTCATATCGATGTTGCAAAATTAAGATGGTTTTGTAGTTTCGTGTAGGAGCAACACGGAAAAACGATATTAAAATCGTTAACCGTGAAGTTGAAATTTTTAGCATCAAGCCCTACCCAGCCGAAAATCGATTGGCTAATACTCGATCTGCAGCAAACTAAGAGTGTTTTCGTATGTTATTTCGTGTAGGCAACACGGAAAAAAACGATATTAAACATCAAAATCAGTGAAGTTAAATTTTAAGCATCAGCCATACCCCAGGCCGCGAATATCGGATTGGTCATAATTCGATCTGCCAGACAAACTAAGAGTGTTTTCGCATGTGTTCGTGTAGGCAACACGGAAAAAACGATATTAAACATCGTATCAGTGAAGTTGAATTTTTACCATCAAGCCATAGCCAGGCCGGAATATCGGATTTGGTCTATCGATCCATTGCCAAAATAAATGGTTTTCTATATTTTTTGTGTAGGCAACACGGAAAAAAAAACGATTTTTAACATGTATCAGTGATGTTGAATTTTAAGCATCAAGCCATACCCCAGGCCGGAATATCGGATTTGGTAATAATCGATCTGCAGCAAACTAAGAGTGTTTTCGTATGTATTGTCGTGTAGGCACACGTTTTTTTTTTTGAAAAAACGATATTAACACGTATCAGTGAAGTTGAATTTCAAGCTCAAGCCAAACCCAGGCCGCGTATAATTAGATTTGGTCATTATCGAATCTGTTGCCAAAAATAAGCGGTTTTCGGATGTTTCGTGTAGGAACACGGAAAAAAACGATATCTAAATCGACTATCAGTAAAGTTGAATTTTTAGCATCAGCCATACCCAGGCGCAATATCGGATTGGTCATCAATCGATCTGCCAGCAAACTAAGAGTGTTTTCGTATGTATTTTGTGTAGCCAAACACGGCCCAAAAAACGATGATTTAACATCGTATCAGTGACAGTTGAATTTTTAGCATTCAAGCCCAAACCCCAGGCTGGAATATCGGATTAGGTCATAATCGATCTGCAGCAAACTAAGAGTGTTTTCGTATTGTATTTCGTCGTAGGCAACACGGACAAAACGATCATTTAACATCGTACAGGGCTGTTGAATTTTAGCATCAAGCCATACCCCAGGCCGGAATATCGGATTTGGTCATAATCGATCCTGCAGCAACACTAAGAGTGTTTTCGTATGTATTTCGTGTAGGCAACACGTAAAAACTAATTTAACATTAAATCAGTTGAGTTAAATTTTAAGCATCAAGCCATACCCCAGGCCGCCGGAATAATCGGATTGGTCATAATCGAGATCTGCAGCCAAACTAATATTGTTTTTCGTATGTGTTTCGTGTAGGCAATACGGAACAAAAAATGATATTTAACATCGTATCAGCTGAGTTGAATTTTTTATGCATCAAGCATACCCAAGACCGGTATACCAGATTTGGTCATTATCCGTCTGTAGACAAACTAAAATGCTATTTGATTGTGTTTGGTATTGGCAAATACAGAAAAATGATATTAAACATGTATCAGTGCAAGTTGAATTTTCAGCATGCAGGCATGCCACCAGGCGGGATATCGGATACGGTCATAATCGATCTGCAGCAAATACTAAGATTGTTTTCGTGTGTAGCAATTTACGGTGAAAACGATATTTAACAACGTATCAGTGAAGTTGAATTTTTAGCATCAAGCCATACCCCAGGCCGGAATATCTTTTTTTGTTTTTATTTCTAATGAACCTTTCAGGGACCACTGGTTCCGTGCCTCTTAATTGTGTTTGTTTTTAAAGGTACAAATTATTTTTGATATTTGCTCCGCCGATAAAATAAACTAAATTAAATTACAATAACATTTTAAGTTTAGGCTAGTCGTGCATGGTTAATGTGGTTGATAATAAAAATGTACTGTCATTATTATTATTATTATTATTTTTTGGGGTAGGGGGTATGGTCATTTTATGTAGTTAAAGGACTCAGAGGAGGGTTTAGGGGTATGTAGTAATTTACTGTTATTTGCCCAAGCTTGTCCCTAACCGCGTCATCGCCCCGGCGGATCGCATTTTGAGGTTGTACTCGGTTATTTTTTTCGAGGGTAGCCTTCGATTGCCATGGATATTAGGCGCGCTGTGGCGTCGTAGTGGCGTGATCTGTATAATATACACAAGTTCTTGTGTGTCTGGAGATGGCTACCCAACGCGGGTAGGGGACACTTGCAGGAGCATGGGACTGTTTGGGAGTTGTTCTGGACTAATCGCAACGTTCTCGACGTCTGTCCCTGGGCTTCGTGGATTGTCAGAGTGCGCGATCCTTCGTCTGATCCGTACCCTGGCTGATTAAGAGAGCTTCTCGGCCTGGGTGTGAACGAGATACAGGTTCTTTCGGACTTGGGTATCTGCGCATCTGAAAATCGTTTCAGTGTAGGGACTTAGTTCTGGTGTAGCCGAGTATATGCCACTGTAGATTTCTCTAAAGGCATACGCTACGTCTTGTGGGTGCGATAGGTTGCACAACAATTCCTTTGTGATGTTGGTGATTTTGTTTGCGTCTGTTTAGTGTAGGGGAAGGAGATTGCAGCGGTTCAATAATAAGGGAGTGTGTGTTGACCCAGACAGCGTGACCTTGCTGGCTTTTACTATTGGATGGCCAGGGATACGGATCGAAATGGTTCATAAGGGCTTCGTCCACCACTAGGTGTGTACACGATTTCACCCTTACTATACCATTTACAAGTAGGGACGTGCCACATGGTCCTCACTCTTTCTTCGCTTTATCTCCAATTCGTAATTCCAGCTTCTCTCTGAGGTCATTTGCTGCACTCTGTGGTGGTGGTGACAATCATGTCACTCTTCGGACGTTTATTTGTGGACAGACCCATGTCGTCTTGCCGTCACCCTGGTGACTCCGTTGACCCAATCAATGGCAGGTTTTATCCAGTGCTCCGGTTTTCTACCTCAGACCAAATCCCAAGATAATAGTGTGGCCATTTCCAAAGATTTTGTCGTCAAGCATCCACCTTGGTGCACTTAGCTACCACTACTAAAGGGTCTCGGCAGTGTTCAAAAGTAATCTCCCCATCCTCTTCCTTTTGGTTTTCGTCCAGATTCACGAAACCACACGACTTGCTGTAGCCTGCCATATAGGACCCCGAATCTCTCCCAGTAGGACTGTAGAGGTGTCGTTGCCGTATATAGCTGCCTCAGACTTCCCTCAGTTTGATTTGCAACATTCTGCCTTTAGGCCGACTAACCCTCTCCCGTAGGTCGTGATGATTCTCTTGCAGATATCACTCATTTGACCTTTCAGGGTGGCTTAGGTGACTGCTACAAATTCTATGAAAGCATTGAGATGTGGTCTTCTGGTTCTACCGCAGGTCGGAGTTCGGGTGGTGCACTTGTCCCAGTCTGCCTCGGGTCGGTCTTTCGTGTTGATGCTCATCGGTCCAACTTTTTTGTGGGGCGTCCGCCATATTTTCAATTCGCAGATTGGAGCGCCTGCAATCTCTCTCATCCGTCGCAGCCTTTTCGCTACCACTTCGGGGATTGAACTTATTGCTCTGCTTAGTGTGGAGAGTGCGGATTCCTTTTTTCTCTCCTTAGGATGTCGCTCTCTTTTGTGCCTCGCATCCTGTGAAGCCTAGCTCTCTTTCCTGGACAATCCTGTTCTTCCCAACCGCTCGGACCGCTGAGTCTGTTGCCGACATCGGATTGCGTTCCCAGCAGTCGGTGGGACGTTCTCAGGTTTGGCTCTTGAGGTCGCTGTCTAAGATAACTGAGGTTTTGGCCTCTATCCTCGTAGACAATGACTTCATGATGCTTTGAGGGCTGCCAGCGGCTCCAAGATAATCCTCGGACATCGCCCCTTTTAAAAACGATTATTTAAAAAAAAAATTTTTCTAACATAGTACAAGTAAAGTTGAATTTTTAGCATCAAGCCATACCCCAGGCCGGAAATATCGGATTGGTCATAATCGATCTGAAGCAAAATAAGATGGGTTTTGTAGATGTATTTTCGTGTAGGCAACACGAACAAAACGATATTTAACATCGTATCTGTGCTGTTGAATTTTTAGCATCAAGCCATACCCCAGGCCGGAAATATCGGAATTGGTCATAAGCGATCTGAAGCAAACTAAGAGTGTTTTCGTATGTATTTCGTGTAGGCAACACGGAAAAAAACGATATTTAACATTCGTATCAGTGATGTTGAATTTTTAGCATTCAAAGCCATACCCAGGCCGGAATATCGGATTTGGTCATAATCGCATCTGCAGCAAACTAAGAGTGTTTTCGTATTATTTATTGTAGGCAACACGGAGAGAAAACAACGATATTTAACATCGCTATCTGTGCTGTTGAGTTTTTAGCATCAGCCTACCCCAGGCAGGAATATCGATTTGGTCATAATCGATCTGCAGCAAAACTAGAGTGTTTTGTATGTATTCGTGTCAGGCAACACGCGAAAAACGATATTTCAACATCGATATCAGTGATGTTGAATTTTTAGCATCAAGCCATACCCAGACCGGTTATACCAGATTTGGTCATTATCGATCTGTAGCAAAATAAAATGCTATTTGTAGTGTTTGGTATTGGCATACGGAAAAATGATATTAAACATGGTAATTCCAGTGAAGTTGAATTTTCAGCATGCAGGCACTGCCCCAGGCAGGGATATCGGATTCCGGTCATAATCGATCCTGCAGCAAACCTAAGATGCGTTTCTGTAGGTTTTTCGTGTAGGCAATACGGGAAAACGATATTAACATCGTATCAGTGAAGGTTGAATTTTAGATTCAAGCCATACCCCAGGCTGAAGAAGGATTAGGTCATAATCGATCTGCAGCAAATAAGAGGTTTTCGTATGTATTTTTCCGTGTAGGAAACACGGAAAAACGATATTGAACATCGTATCATCAGTGATGTCTGAATGTTAGCACAAGCCATACCCAGGCCGGGATATTCGGATTTTGGTCATATTCGATCTGCAGCAAACTAAGAGTGTTTTCGCATGTATTTCGTGTAGGCCAACACGGAAAAAAACGATTTTTAACATCGTATCAGTGATGTTGCATTTTTAGCATCAAGCCATACCCAGGCCGGATATCGGATTTGGTCAGATCGATCTGCAGCAAACAAAGAGTGTTTTCGTTATGTTTTCGTGTAGGCAACACGAAAAAAACGATATCTAACATAGATCAGTAAAGTTGAATTTTTAGCATCAAGCCATACCCCAGGCCGGAATATCGGATTTGGTCATAATCGATCGCAGAAAACTAATGAGTGTTTTCGTATGTATTTCGTGTAGGCACACGGAAAACGTATTTAACATCGTATCGTGCTATTTGAATTTTTAGCATCAAGCCATACCCAGGTGAAGAACGGATTAGGTCATAATCGATCTGCAGCAAACTAAGAGTGTTTTCGTTATGTATTCGTGTAGGCAACAGGAAAAACGATATTGAACTCGTATCGTGATTGTTGAATTTTTAGCATCAGCCATACCCCAGGCCGGAATTATCGGATTTGGTCATAATCCGATCGGCCAGCAAAACTAAGAGTGTTTTCGTATGTATTTCGTGTAGGTGCACACGGAAAAACGATATTTAACATCGCTATCTGTGCTGTTGAATTTTTAGAATCAAGCCTCCCCCAGGCCGGATATCGGATTTGGTTCATAATCGATCTGCAGCAAAAACTAGAGTGTTTTCGTATGTATTTTCGTGTAGGCAACACGGAAAAACGATATTAACATCGTATCAGTGAAGTTGAATTTTTAGCATCAAGCCATACCCAAGACCGGTATACCACATTGGTCATTATCGATCTGTAGCAAAATAAAATGCCCTATTGTATGTGTTTGGTATGGGCAATACGGGAAAAATGATATTAAACATGGTATCAGTGAAGTGAATTTTCAGCATGCGCATGCCCCAGGCGGGATTTTACGGATTTGCGTCAGTAATCGATCTGCAGCAAACTAAGAGTGTTTTCGTATGCATTTCATTGTAGGCAACACGGAAAAACGATATGAACACCGTATCAGTGATGTGAATTTTTAGCATCAAGCCATACCAGCCGGAAATATGGATTGGTCAATCTTCGATCTGCAGCAAATAAGAGTGTTTAAGCATGTATTTCGTGTAGGCCAACACCGAAAACCGATATTTAACATCGTAATCATGAAGTGAATTTTTAGCATCAAGCCATAACCCAGGGCCGGTATATCAGAAGTTTAGTCATTATCGATCTGTTGCAAAATAAGATGGTTTTCGGATGTTCGTGTAGGCAACATGGAAAACGATATCTAAACATCCTTAAAACAGTAAAGTTGA